>VZTB01009268.1:969222-1035942 GCA_013397245.1 Thryothorus ludovicianus
CGTGGGCGGCTCCTCGCTCCCCATTGGGCGCCGCGGCCGTGCCGGGCGCGTGACCGCGGGTCCGCTACTGCCCCTCAGCGCGGGGCGGGGCTGGAAGCGTTCAGCCTCTGGCCCGGCGGCACCGTGGTAACCGGGCCATGGCACTGAGTGCCACTTTCAGCCTCTCCTTACGCACCTCCAGGGACGGGGACTCCACCTCCTCCCTGGGCCGCCCCTTCCAATGCTCACTCTTTCTGTAAATTCCCTGCCGCAGCTTGAGGCTTGGTCCTGCTGTCCCGCCGCTAAATTACCTGGGAGAAGATGCCGAGCCCCACCTGGCTCCACCCTCCTTTCAGGGAGCCGCAGAGAGCGGTGAGGCTCCCCTCGAGTCTCCTTTTCCCCTCGACCCTAAACTCCCTCAGACGATCTTCGTACGACTTTCCTCCAAACCCTTCCCCTGCTCCGTTGCCCTTCTCGGGACCCACTCCGGCTGCTCGGGGCCCTTCCTGAGCTGCTGGCGCCGCTCCGTCCCGCACCCTCAGCGGGCACAGCGGGGCGGCCCGGCCCAGGCTCCCCGCCCTGGAGCCGGGCAGCAGAGCCCGCCTGTGGCCCGATCCCTGCGGGTTCAGCAACCTGAGTCCAGACGCATCCCAGGGACAGGGCTAAGGGTCTTCTGACACAGTCACCCGGCGACTTCTCTTCATTCGAAAGTATTTAGGCAGCCTATGAACCCCTGCTAGACATTAGCATGGACCCAGCCTTGTCCCTGCATTGTTCCAACACCTGCAGATCAAGCAGGGAGGGTCCAGGAAAGGTGAGATTGGAAATCGGCCCTCTCCAAGAAAGGTCTTTTGTTAACACAGAGTTGTTAGCAGGAAATGGCTTCCTCCTTTCTCAAAATTTACTTCATTCCTGACAGTGGGTCAAAAGGCAGCTGGGGGTTGCAGAAAGTGGGGAGCTGATGGATCTGAGACCTAGAGCAGTAAGGTCAAGCCCACTGGAGGTATCAATCTCTTTTTGATAGTGGTCAATTTAAGAAAAAGCTAAATTCAAAGAAGAAATGAGGAGAGGAGAGGAGAGGATCTATTTCAGTAACCCAGGGATCAACTGTGGATGGGTTGCTGTGAGGGGAAATCAGTGATGCTGAAGAAATTCTACTCTGGAATATGAGGCAAGGAGAGCACAGTGGTAGGTCCAGGGTAAAAAGAGAATTTTCCTGTCAAGTTGCTGCTTACTGTGCTGCCGGCATCAGGAAAGTACTGCTGAATACATTGTGGGAATTCTGGAGCAAGGGAAAGAAAAGGCATAACTAAGAATCATGGAAAAGTGTCATCAACGCCTCCATGGGAGACCCAAAAGAGCCAGAAAGGGAACATCCACAACACTTGTTTTCAGCTTGTGTTTGTGGCTTCTCAGAGGAGTTGCCTGTCAAGAGCAGCTGCCTTTCCTGACATTGCTGAGAAATGGTGCAAAGGTGGAGCTGCATAAACAAAACTGTGATTTTAGTTCTGCAGGACAGCCCTGCTTTGTTACCATATACAGGAACTCAGTTGTTTTAACAAGCACCAGAACACAAGCTTCAAGTCAGGGTTTTTTTAATTCACATGGGTTTATTTTCCTTATTATTAGTTATCACTAGTTAGTTTTCATACTAATTTTATTATGCAATAAGTCCTTAAACAGTAGTTGCAGAGAGTTTATATTGTCTGAGCTTTACGAGCAGCTGAAACAGCTACAAAAGTGCTCTGTGTGGAGCAGAAATAATTTTATTACCTTGCAAATAACTAGTTTCAGTCCTTTTTCTCTCAGTGTGGCTTTCTGTAAAAGCCAGCAATAACAAAAAGCAACCTTCTTCTAACATTTCTTTCTCTATGAGGAAAAGGGTTATGAAACCTGATATCCGTCTTGGAAAAGTTATGACCGACTGGAAATGTTATGAAAGCACTAAGTAGGCCAACCAGGCAAAGCACTGCTATTCAGAGACAGGTTTTGTAGAACAAAAGGAATTGTTGCCCAAGACACCACGCAGATAATGTGTGTTGCTGGTGGGTCAGCTCAGGTGCTGGTCCCTCTCTCTTACACCAACAGCCTCAGTTTGCATCTCTTGACAACAGCAGCAGGTGACTGTGAAGGCCTTTCCCCAAGTGGCCAAAGTGGGGACACTAGAAATTCGAGATGGAGAATAGCTTGGCATGGAATTATACCCCAAACCCTAAGGCAACCTGATTCTATAAGTTCATTCCTTAATGATATGTTGTCAAACCCAGAGATCACAAAAGTGTGCATAGTCATAGATAAACAGTTTACAGGAAATTTGTGAATTGTGGTTTTAAAGGCTTGTTCTGTATCTGCAGCTCTGTAAGTGACCACAAACAGTGGAGAGTCGTGATGGCAACTGTCAGTGACCTGTTAAAGGATATTAAAGGAAGAAAATTCTTCAAAGTGTTTCTTGGTTTTGTCCTCTTTAAACATCATTTTTTCCCATCAGTAGGTTAACTGTTTTCAGTCAGACTGTGGAGTCCTAGGATAGGATGCCAGCTAAATCTGATGTGAAAACAATCTGGAGCTAAATGTGACCTGCATGGAGCTGACATCTCACTCCAGTTCTGCAGTGCTCACCATCAGCTTCCTGTGGCACACAAAATAAACCTACAGCTGCAGTTCAGCAAAACCTGTTTTGAAGTGATCCAGCTGCAAAAGGGTGTCGAGGGCCTCCCCCTAAAGCAAAGCGGGAACTCTGACATCTGCTGTTTGGCAGGAGCTGATTCCGCTAGAGGAAGGCTCTCCATTGAGAAATGTGTGGGAAAACATTGACACTCTGTGGCCAGACAGATAAAATGCAGCTTCTGAAATTTCACGAGGTTTTGTCACTTTCTTCCATTTTGCCAAACAGAAATGTAGTAAAGAACAGTTTATAGCTTTTTTTCTTTTTGATAATTTCCAGTATCTTTTCAGTAAATTTTGTTTATTGGTATAAAATATCCTAAACAGGCAAGCTAAGACAAATACTAAAATCAAATGATAAGACAAAACTTTGCATCCGAACCTCCTGAATCTAAGGAGCACTGAGAATGAGACTCCACTGCTGCTCTGGAGCCTGTCAAGTTGCACAAAGTACATTTTCAGGTCCATGCTTGCTGTACCATTTTAATCCCATTTTCTTCCTCTGGGACTGGAACAAGTCCCTTAAAGGGAACTGGATTTGTGTGTTGCAAAGCAGGATTTCCTCCTGACTAATCTGGAGAGATGAATTTCATCAGCATACCTCCAAAGTGTAATTTTTACTTCCCGTAGAAATAACAGATATTACCTATATTATATTTAGTACAGGTAGGGAGTAGGGTTAAGCACTATTAGATAGTCTGCTTAGGGCTTCCTCTCAGTAGAAACCAAAGGAAAAAATACTAAAGGAACAAAAGGCCCCCAAAAGCCAGTTCTTGCTTCATGGTTTTTACATTCAACAAATGGAGAAGCAAATACTAGGATACAGGAGCCTTTTCTGGCACATGTAACTCCGATGATTTTGCATGCATACACATTTTTGCTGGTTTTTTTCCCTCTTCAACTAGAAATGTTAATAATAAAGAATTGAGGTTGAGGCCTCTCATGATAGTCAGAGCTGTATTTTAATTCACTTCTAAGGTGAAAATGGTTTGTGTGCACCATGAGCATGGATGAGTGTGTGACCTAAGCTGGGACAGAGACCAACTAGAAGGAGAGAAGTTAATGAATAGTATCAGGAAAGGGAATGATGGTGTTAGGATAGGTAAGGATGCCAAAGAAGCTTAAAGTTGTCCTGAGGAGACAAAGTGAAGGTGTTAGGGGTCAAGGAAGAAGAGATCTATAAATTCAAGACATATGAAGAAGGACCTGGAATGAGAGTTTCAGTGACATAGAATAATACAGAGCACTGCCTGTTTATGTGGGAAAAACTGAAACAGTTTGCGTAGCACTTGAATGAGTATGTCTAGAGAGAGGACTTGCATCCTGATAAAATCCTAAACAACTTTGGAAATTATAAATTCAGAGACTAGAGTAATAATATTTATGAAAAATATTCTACAGTCGTATACCAAAGACATAGTGATTCAAGCAGAAGTCAAAGCAAGGCTAATAATTTTCCTTTCCATGCCATCGTGCTGTTGGAGCACGTGCCAGCTAAGGGAAGAGAACACGAGGGAACAAAGTCTTTTCCTCTGTGCCATGTTTCTCCACATTCACCTTTGTTGTCAGGGTGCAATGCAGGGAGTTTTGGCAGGGTCTGATGGTCAGGACCTGTCCCACTGTCCCCAGCCAGGGAGCAGGCAGGCTCGGGGCACATGCAGGGCCACCACCAGCCCTGGCCAACAGGCATCTGCATGGAGCAGGATGTCACACCCGTGGGCATGTTTGTGTCCTAGTGTCCAACGCAGGGATGGGTCCCAGCAGGCTGGACAGGTGGGGACTGAGAGGAGACAAGGACAGAGCTTCCCCCCTTGGGAACTGTGACATGGCATCTGCAAGGGTGTAGCGGGTGAGATTTTGTGCTTTCCAGTTAGAGTCATTCCCTGCTGGGAAGAGTTAACTTTGGGAAGCACAAAGCTGAAAGCTTATCTGCTGCCAATTATGCTACCAAAAAACATTTTCCATCACCAAATGTTTGTCCCAGGAAATGAGGGGAAAACAAGGACCACAGGATAAACTGGGACTGTGAGAACAGTGTCCTACTTCCTACCCCACTAGGAATGCCCTGGAGGTACCAACACCTCTCAGAGTGCTTGATGGGCATCTGAAGGACAAGTGCTTAACATCTGCTGTGGCTTTTGTTGTGTGAGTCTCCTCTTTCTGAACTTTAGGATGTTGGTACAACTTTAAGGGATCATATCTTGTCAAGAGACATCACTGCAGGCAGGCTTTTCTAGGGCATGTCGTAGCCTGTGGCTGTCTCGTGTAACTTTCAGACTATGCTAAGCCATGTTTCAAGCCTCTGGGAATTCATCTTGGGAGGAAGCAGCTTGCCTTCAGCTGCCAGCTCTCACAGCTACCCACTGACCCTGATGGAACAGGCAGCTTCCTGGGCACGTGCCAAGTGAGCTGGCATGAGTCTGCTAGCAGGAGCGAGTTTCCTGCGGGCATGATGGAAATCAGGGGCAGAACAAGAGGAATGGAGCAGGAAAGAAAAAGGCCAATCTTCTCTAAGCCTGAACCATCACATTTGGCTTTGGTGTGGTTTTAGCCTGGGACTCTGGCTAGTTCAAATCCAGTGATTCTGGCAGGTCTGCAAGGAATGCTCACAGGCCAAACACAGAGATGTCCCCTTCGAGGTGACTGCCAGCAGTAGATGGATGGGCTCTCCAGGTCAAGACATCCACCTGTGTCCAGGGCCTCCTTTCCCAGCTGGCTTCTCAGCAGCTGCTGGTCTGAACATGCCCTCCATGGCTGGTCCTTCCACTGTGATATAGTGAGGAGATCCTGCAGGAAACAGAGGCAGGGCTGGGTACACGGTGGCTTTGGTGGCCTTTCTCGGGGACACAAGCATGTCTGGATGGGGAGGCACACTCTGCCTTCGCTGGACTGAGATGTACTTGTTGTTCCAAGCAGATGCCATTTGGATGAACACTCACAGTAAGGACCAGAATACGCCTCTTATTCCTGCCTCTGTGAAGGGCTGTCTCCCTGGAGCTGCCTTCCAAAGAGATGGCACAGGTTGGAACAAATGTGAGTTAATATAGTGGTCAGGAAAAAATCTCTGTAGCTGGAATATTTCGGGCATGGGAAAGAGGGGGTATTCTCTCCTATATTACTAGTACTGATTATTTCTTTTTTTAGGAGGAATATCTAGAAAGTGAAGAAACACATACCTAAAAACCAGCAAACAAATAAATTGAAATTCTGTAGAACTATAAATGGAATTAGAATTGCTCCTGAGAATTCGAGGACATGAAACACAAGACAAGAACATTTATTCTGTCCACAGAACACACAGCTTGAATAGGGGCTGTCCTTGTCTCTGAACACAATGTCTGAATTATTTAGTACCTGGCCTTTCTGTTCCAGCAATAGATGCACTCAGAGCTCAACTTGTCTGCTTTTACTTTCTTTTCTTTCATTCTATCTTAAACAGACTTGTAATTGCTCCTATGTATTATTTATTGGAAATAGTATTCTTTTGTAACATAGCTGTGGGCGGAACAGGCTCTGTAGGCACAGTTTGCACCCTGTATTTGGAATAATTGTCAGGAAGAAGGAAAATAGGTTGTGGTTCAACACATAGGGTATAAAAATGTAAAAAACGAAAAAGAATATAGAGTTTCCTCTATTTGCCCATGAATTACTGTATTCCATGCCACAGAAAACCTGAAGGGAACCATCAGTAAAACTGTGCTTAGTTGCATCCTTTATTCTGGCTTTATTTCTTCCTCTCCTCTCCTCTCCTCTCCTCTCCTCTCCTTTTGTTTTTTTTTTTTTTTTAGAAGCGGTCTTCTTCTGTAGCATGTGAAGGAGTGATGTGCAATCAAAGACTCCATCACATCATATTTCAAATGCTCAGTTATTCACTGAATGGTAGAGTCTCCACCTCTGCTTCCTGTATTTTAATTTACTTGAAGGAAATTACAGTACTATGACTGTCTGGTCAGATGAAACAGATGTGTGTCACCACTGCCTGCCAAGTCTCAGAGAAGATGAGCAGCAGCAAAGGCAGGATAAACCTGTAAAGATCGAGACACAATTCACCTGACCCACTATTATGTCTGGAAACACCAACTATACTGATCTTAAAGGACAATGAAATATGGGAAGGAAGGTTATTCCAAAATGGTGAACAAGAAGATCAAGGATTTATTTTAAAAAGTGAAGAACACAGACAAAAGGATAACCCTCAGGCAGCAGCACACACTTCAGGATGTGCAAGCAGTGCCCTGAAGGGCCAGAATCCACTGCACATTGCAGTTCTCTTTTTTATCCACATCTAGAGAGCTTTCTGCCAATTTTGCAATTCCAGACTGGTTTTAGAAAAGATCACACGTGAACATACGCTGCACAATTTTATTGTTGAATCTTGAGAAAAAAAGGCTTATGAAAGTCCTTATCACTATGTTCCAATATTTAAAGGGTGGTTCCAAAGAAGAGAGAGAATCTCTTTTTACAAGAAGTCTGTGGAAAAAATGAGCAGTAATGGGAACAGTTTACTCCTGGGGAGATTCTGATTGTGCACAAGAGGATAACTTTTCACAATGGGAACAATCAGCCATTGGAATGATCTCCCCAGAGAAGTGGTGTGTTCCTCAGCACTTGGGGACACTTTTAAGATTTGGCTGGAGAGGATTCTGGGCTTCTTTTAGACCATGCTTTTGCCTTGACAGGTTGGTTGGACCAGATGATCCTCAAGGTCCCCCCAGCCTGGTATTCCATGATTGTTAAAACCCATCTTACACTTCCACAAACTGCATAAATCTTGTGGAGCCTCTTGGTGCCAGCAGCTCTGTGGGTTAACAGTGGGAGAGACATTTATCACAGAGGTATCCTGCAAAACATGGTCTGTTTTGAGCCCCTTGCAATCCCATGCAGCTTGAGTGGGCTGGACTTCTCATGTTCTTTTTATTCTCATGCATCCTCCTTTTTGTAAAAAATGGAAAACTGAAGTATCTTGCCCCCAGAGGAAGAAATATATCTCTCAGTGACCAACTGACCAGTCTCTTCCACATGCTGTGCTGAATTTCATCCCCAACAATGCTTGTGGCATGGAGTTGTCATGTGGAGATTACAGCTGAGGAAACTGCATCTCCCACCGATGCATTAAAAATTCCCCTGTGGTCCCAGGGAAGCATGGGTGAATCCCATTTCTTTCTCAAATAAAAGTGGCTGGAGAGCAGCTCTGCCTTACTGCTGTGAAGTGACCTTTGAGTAGCTTCTTAGGAGCAAAGCCCAACCAATAAAGAAGGGAAATAAACACTGGCTTTGCTGGGACCCTGCTGGCTGTCATCTGCCAGGAGTTGTTGCAGCAAGCAGCACATTTTTGCCTCTGGCATGAAAAGTGCAAGGAGTGCTGTCTTGTTAATTAGTTTACTCTTCTTTTAGGGCATTTTGTACCCCCTCAGCCACAGAGCATTGACTTTGCTTCACTTAAAAAAGTTTAAATGTCTTAAATACTTTGTTGTAAAGAGTTTTATGGATTTTTGCCCCAGACAGAAAAGGCATTTTGACTCGTATTTAAGTGAGACATTAAAAAAACATGCTTGTGTGCATTTTTAAAAATTGCTGTTATTACCATTTGTACAAAAGGTAGTAAAAGCTACAAAAAATACAGTGATTTGTTTTGCACTTTTTAATGTAAGACTGGCAGAAAAATCGCCTTGTTGCTCAAGAGGCTTTAAATCCCCACCCTCGAGCTGTGATTCAGCACATTCCCGGAGTAACCCTGATCTGAAACCCGAGTTCCTCCTTGTCCTGTCTTGCTGGGGGTGGATTTCTCCTAGGCAAGCCAATGAACAGAAGCTCATTTATTTATGTATGTGGTGAGGAGGAAACTTGCTCCACAGTCTCCCCACCTCTTCCTGCAAAATGCTAACTCTCTTTAGCACCAATCGCTTCTTGTCCCGAATGAAAAGGAGCGAGAGGCAGCGGAGCCGGGGTGTAGAAGCTGCTGTTTTGAACATCACGCCCTGGCTCTGCTGCACGCCTCGTCAATAATCGCTCTCACCTCCCTTGAGCTACGCAGGGAAGCAAGAGCCGGCTGCCCGCGTCTCTCTCCGGCAGACCTAAGGTGCTCTTTCCGAGAGGCAGGGCTGAGCACTCTGCTCATCACCGACATCATCGAGGAAATACGCTTGCTTGCTGGCTTTTCTTGGCGGCATTTTTTTCCCCTCACACAGCTGCGGCAGTGTCTTGATGGGGAAGCTGATCTCCAAAGGCTGGCGGAAAAGAGATGCTCGAGTTATCATGCTGGGGCTCGACTTTGCTGGCAAGTCCACCCTTCTGTACAAACTGAAGAGCGGCCGGGCTATGGAGACCTGCCCCACGGTGGGATTCAACGTGGAGTCTCTGAAGACACCCTGTGGCATATCCTTCACCCTCTGGGATGTTGGGGGACAGGACAGCCTGCGGGCCAGCTGGCCTAACTACCTGGAGGACATCAACACGCTCATCTTCGTGCTTGACAGCACGGACACGGCCCGGCTGGCTGAAGCATTGGCAGCCCTGGAGGAGGCCCTGAGCCACCCCGGCATGGCTGGCGTGCCCGTGCTCCTCCTGGCCAACAAGCAGGACGTGCCGGGAGCGCTGGCTCCTGCCGAGCTGGGGGAGATGCTGCAGCTGGGGGGGCTGGCAAGGCACCGCTGGATGCTGCGGGGCTGCAGTGCCCACACTGGCCAGGGCCTGCAAGAAGTCCTGGCCATCCTGGGAATGCTGCTGCGGGGCTCGGAGCAGAGCTCCCTCTGCCAGGAGCAGCCCGCCACGGGGCTGGCAGAGAGGAGGCAAACCTGAGCCTCACACGGACCCTTCCCACTCACGGCTGCCAGCAGGTCTGTCACGGAGGATTCCAGCCTCCTTCCCTACAAGGAGCAGAGCTGCAGCTGGCACACACTGTGAAACACCCAGCTCCTCACCACCAAAACACACCAGGAGGATCTCAGAGAAAAACTCCCATCGTGGAGCAGTTTTGGCCCCACCTCGCAGATTCTCATCTCTGGCTGCAGCTTGTCCCACTGCCACCATGCTCCACTCATCCACCACACTTGTGTGTCCAGAGGTTCAGCAAGGGTACTTTATAACATTTAGGAATATAACAGAGATGTGTGTGAGGAACAGAAGTTTTCTTCATTCTGCAGCTCCCAGCCCCCATGGGATGGTCCCCACACAGGAGGAGCTTGGATGTTCCCCACGCTGCTTCTCTCTCAGCACAAATCACATGTTCCTTGACTGGGAACACAGGGAGGCACTGAAAGGAATGGCAGAACGGGAGCAGCATTAGCTCAGGACTTCAAAATGGGCAAGCAGCTAATTGGTTTTAGAGCGGCATCTACAGGTATCACAATCTTCAAACCATGGAAGCAAGCTGGGATTTGATGGTGTAATGCAGTTTAAGGATGTGTCTGTATTAATTTATGCATTTCTTGTAATGGTTCTTTCTTCGGTCATCATTTTTGTCAAAGAATTATTTCATGAAAATGATCATTAATTTTCCTTGGGTTATGTTTAAGTATAAAGAAATTGGACCTGACTTTAAGATGCTTGGAAATACATCTCCATGGTCAGTCAACCTCTAAATATCCTCGTGGTGGCCTGAACAGTCAAGACAAAAGCTTGTCTCTCAGACTTTTGAAACTGCATGAGACCACTCCACATGTATTGGTTGGTAACCATGGGCACCTGTGGGCACAAGCATGTTGGTGACCAAAGGTCTCTTCACACTCAGCTTTCGTTTGTCCAGGGCAAATGAAAACACCCCCAGCAACTCACAACAGGACCAGGTCCCATGTGGCAGTGATGGTCTTTGTCCAATCCTGCTCAACCTACCATTGGAAAGACCTTTAAAATGTGTGCATTAGGGCTCCCTGTATCCAAGATTCTGCTATCCAGAGTTAAAATTAAAATATTTCATTCAAGTCCCTGCTTCATTATGAAATGAATGGGGGAAGGAGAGAGATAGAAAACAACATTTTTATTTCTATTTTTCATTTCTGTTTCTATTCAGAAATCAGCTGCTTTCAAGGAACGGCACACTCAGCCTAGAAACACCATGGAGAAATACACGGGAAAATCCTCTTCTGTTCATAGCAGAGTATTTTCCAGTTGTGAAGGAATTAATTGTCCAGCTGTTACTGGTGCTGTTATTAGCCACACTTCATAGAAAGCAGCAGCTGGAATAGAGAGCTCAAACAACCACGAAGAAACAGAATCAGACATTTATAGGAAGGTCTTGATAAAAGAATCCTTCCGAACTGTTTTAGCTGCATTAATGTAGAACTACTACGTGCTATAAAACAGAGCATCAGCGTCCATGTGGCCTTAGCAATCACAGTTATGAGTGTATTTAAACAGCACTGAATCATATAATCAATTAAAAGACCTGGTGGGGAGGACAAAATCATGTCTTCGTGTCCTTGCAGGTGACATAAGCTGGCTGATCTAGCTCCAGTTTGTTGCAGGTTTTTTGGCCCTAGCATGCAAAGCTCCAGCACACCCGTTGGCCATTTTGGACACGAGTTCTAGAGGCACAGCGTAAAAGGCTCCGTGCTGCATTGCCATGCCAAAAAAAAAATTGTCCTTGTTGAGATTGCTGGTGTTTTGGTTTTGTGTCTCAAATGACACAAAACAGAGAATTGTGCATTAAGGTAAATTCAACAGAAACTGAAGGGCTGTTCTGGTGATGTCTTACTCCTGAGTGTCTGTCCCTTGATGTCTGCATTTGACTCCACAGCATTGTCTGCTGATAGTTAAAAGAGGTACTAAAACCTTCCCATTTTCCTCTGAGTGTTTTTTAAGCTCTTTAAAAAGATAAAAAATAGGCTCCTCTGGCAGCAAATAGAGGTAACCATCAGCCTTGGGCAGACATCACCAATTAAAAATGAAAACAGCAAGGTGGGAGGTGGGGAAGAAAGGGCGATGGGAATCCTGAGTGTCTGAAGCTGGTGGAGCAACATTCCAGTTACTGAAATTGTTCTCACTTCCCCTGAAACAATGATTTGGCAAAACACCCCATCTCATGGGGCATCATGTTATTTGCCATCCTTGTTTTCTGGAATAAGGCTTTTCTGGACGCTTGGTCACATTACTCAGCCCATTTGTACCCTTGTTCAGAGACTGTCAAAACAATGACGGGTCATAATATTTGAAACAGCAACACAGAATTAATTCACTTCTAATGATTTCCCTTTTCTCCTGTGTTGGGCAGCTGCTAAAACAAGTCAGTCTAATGAGCACTGCACTGCTCTAGTCAAAGGCTTGCAGGATGCTCACCCAACAGCAGTTAAATGTTCCTGTGTCAGAACTCCTGCCTGGTTCAAAGGGAGCAGCATGGCAGGCTGCAGGAAGCAGCCAGCTCTAGGGAGGGGAGTTTGTTACCTCTCACCTGGCAATTCTGCAGGAGAGCCCCTGCCACATGGAGTGATATTAATCCCTACACCATCTCTCCTTATGAATTTCAGCCAGGAGAGCACCATCAAACTTAGTTTCCATCTTTCTGGGCACGTGATAGATGTCAGAGTCTCTGCAGTTATTTCTAAAAATAACATGGCTTCTCTGTGAAGAGCAGGTAAAAGAAAAATCCTTAGAACTTTGTTTCAGGTTACTCACAGATTTGAAGCATCCTTCAGGTAATTTGTCCCAGAGCCCACTCTGGTTGCTCAAGATCCTTTTTTAGAAACTTTTCTGGATGCACGCTGGTGTGTATTAACCTTTACAGTGACATAACCAGAATCCATAATTGTGCTTCAATCTTCCCTGCCACCCCTCCACTGAGATGAGCCATCTGCCCTTGTTTGGAGCTGTCACAGCAGCCTCCCTGCCCAGGCCTGTTAGCAATTCCAGCCTCTGGGCCTCCCATCCTGTCTCTGTTCTGCAGGGACCACTGCAGTGGGAGTTACCACCATGTCAGGCTGTTTTTTCAAGGACACCAAGACACTTCATTGCTCTTTCACACTATGAAAGGACATAGCTTACTCCTCACTGTCTTACTAACTTGTCTGTGGAACTGGCTTTTAGAGTATTTTCCTGAGTATGAACCCAGAACAGACTTATTTTTTAATTCTTATCAAGGAGTTTTACATCCACCACCAGAGAGCAGGAAAGCAGCAAACTGGGGGGAAAAAAAATCCCAACCAACCAACATTAAAACCAGGAAGAACAATTCATCTTTCCCTCTTCACCAGCACAGGAAGGGTGACTCACCTTTTCCCTGCTTTCCTCACAGCTTCCATTTCTCAGCCAGTCCATGACACAAAACAGTTTCTACTTGCACGGTAGCTGATTTCTGCTGCTGGCATTGTTTCTTTATTTTCAGATGGAGCTATGTGCCATTTGTCCTGCAGTTTCTGGTGGAGCTTCCCTGATGGGTTTCAGTATTGCTGAAGAGATCAGAGGGGAACCATTGAGATCCCAGGGCTGCAGGGTGAGGGCATGGAAGGTTGCCAGAAGTATTTAAAGAGGGAACAGGCAGGCACAGGGTGCACGAGAGGGATCTGTGACCGGATGTAACCCCGGGAGGAGAGTGTTAGCACAGCAGCCAGAGACGTGGAAAACGCTCAGGGGGAAGAAAAGTCAATTAGAATTTTTTTAAAGGCTAAGAAGTGCTTTTTTTTCAAATACAGTATGGAAAAAAAGACTGTAACCCCCCCTCTTTTGTTAGGAGACAGGCTGTATAATGCAGTGAAATGTCTTAATTTTTGCTTAATACACCTAACAGCTGTAGTGTAGTTTCTTCCTCTTAAAGAAACCCTGAAATACCACCTGTAAAGGTTCTCCACAGATAACTCACCAACAAAAAACAAGGAGCAAAACCACAAGGGTGCCATCTCTTAAAAAAATCAAAACTGGTGCCAAATGGTATTAAAAACCAGTCATGCAATAATGATTAAGACAAATGACAAACTACTGTTCAATACATCACAGGCTTCAAAGGGTTAATTACCTGGCCTTCATCTAAGCTTTGCCACGCTTGATTTTTTCATGATGCTCTTGCTTGAGTCAAAGCCCTGGGCCTGCCATCTGGGTACTGTTAAAAATGCCAGGTGAGGGCTGGGATTTGGGTTAGGAACTCAGTGGCCAGGCGTGCATCATCCCCGCATCTCACACTTCACACAGTGACTGGCATAAAATTCCTGCCAAAAGAAAGGGAAAAAAACCCAAAAATAGCTGCTATGCCCCAGACCTGACAAGTGTGTCCCCCTCTCTGGCTCTCTGTGGTCAGATCAGAAGCACAAACCTCTGCTCCAGCCCAACCTGGACACTTCTCCCCTCCAAAGCTCTAAGGCTTTAAACCAGACCAGCACCATCAATGCCTTGTCTGCTGATTACTGTGAGAAACAATCTCCCTGGAGCTGCCAGAGCTGACAAACTGTTCTTAAATTCTCCCTTACGCCTCAGATTTCTATTAGTTTCTTTCTTGGCCTATGCTGGCTAAACACATTTGGATGTGGCAATGAGGTTTTTGTCTCCAACAGGCCACAACCACTTGCACAAAAGAAACCCCTCTTGGTGATCGAAGGCTCTGCAGCAATGCTTTGCCTTGGGCATAGGAGAAATATTTGCTTTTTAACCAAACACTGGTGGGGTTACAAAGCCACTGATTTCTGCAGAGGGAGAACAAAGTCACATGGGCCCATGTGAGGTTTGATAATGGTGGGAAAGGACTTTGGAAAGACAAAACCGGGGGTTTCCTGGGGAAGAAAAACACCAGCTGGCAGGAGAGGTGTGGCCCTCATTTCCTGGGGGATCAGGGGAGACTCTGTTCTGCTGATAAAGACACAAAATTTACGCCTCATGACTTTCTGGCTTTTGACAGAGTAGGCCTTTTGTTTAATAATGTGTAAAGGAAGGCCAATGCTAGAAGTCCACCTTTCAACACAGGCAGTATTTTCAGAGACATGAGGTTTGGGTCAGTAAAGAGCTGGAGCAGGGGTTCAGCTCTGCACCAGCTGTAAGGTGTCTGCACCACGTGCCTCAGGGTGCAGCTTACACAAGGATGGAGAATTATCTTCTCCCTGTTCCTTGGGGAAAGACAATACAGAGACAAAACATGACAGACCATTCCTGAGGATGTCCCATTTCTGCATGATAGGGTGGACCCATCACAGGCAAAGCAAGGGAAGTTCAGCCAGGAAGAGCAGGTTTTGGGCTGCAAACATGGGGAAATAATCCTGAGTTTCCAGAGCTGCCCTAGGAAGGATGGGCATGATGTCCACCGTGCTTCAGAGAAGAAGCAGCTCTGCACAGACAGTGCCTGGGAATGACCAGGAGGGTGGGGGAGGTCCTGCTGGAGATAGCTGCAGGCAACCCCATGCCTTCAGGTGAAACAGCCACCTTAGCCTGGCAGGGAGGTGCTGATTTGGCCCCTTGGTTTCCCCAGGCTTTCTCCCTTTATTCCTCTGTATTTCATCCCTGGGAAGAAGCACTTGCAATTTACTTCAATGAGATGCTACTCTATCTTAAATAAAAAATCCAGACTCAATATTTTTGTTGTTTTTCTCTGCACCCTACCTTTCTTCCACATCATAAAACCACTCACATTGCTATCTGTTCCCCCAGCACCATCAGCAGAGGTAACAAATGACCTTGTTGTACCCTCCCCTGGCAGAAGTGAGGACCTCATTGTCCGCCTCCACCGCTGGAGGCAGGAAAATTGCTGGAAAACAGATCCTCAGAGAATTAATTCCCTGGGAAAGATGAGGGTCTCGACCAGAGAGGCTGAAAATACCACAGAATGGGTTCTGACAGGCTGTGCCTTCCTGTGCCCTCAGGGCTGGCCCTGTTTTTGCCACTTGGACCAGCAGCCTGTGGAAATGCGGCCCCTGACCGCCCAGTCCACGGCCAGGCAGGAGCATCTCACAGACTCTGCCATCTTCCTCACAGGAGATGCACTCTCATGAAATTATTTCAGTCTCTTTGGGAGACTGAATGGATCTTTTTGCCATTTTCTTGAAGGTAATGTGCCCCAGGAAGGAGTTTTTGATGACATGCCTGCTGTGAATTTTTGCAACTGCATGTTATACCCATGATAGAATAGCAATATAAATAATACAGCTGTTAAGAAACTCCAACCTACCCCACCAAAACAAACACCCCGACCCTAAAAAACAGGGACAGTTCAGGAAACTTCAGCTGCAAAACGAATGCTAGGCAGCCTCAAGCCAGTTGTTCAGTTCCAGCCATCTGCCTTATAACCCTGAGCACGCTGAGTAAGGAGCAATTACAGGCACTTTCAGCAATTACAGACCAACTCTCTCTGGTGTAAAGGAGAGGGACAGCCTGACTTGGGGAGTCAGTCCCCAGGCACGGAGCCTGCAGCTGGCACTGACACACACCGAGCAAGGAGCTTTTGCTTCTCTGCCAATGCTTTGAGCTCTCACACACTCTCAGCTCGGAAGGAGCATGGATGCCGTTCAGCAGCCTGCAGTCTGATGATTTCCAAAGGGAGAGAAGAGTCTCCAAGTCCTCAGTGTTAACACTTCAGTGCTTGCAGTGCTTCTCTTTCAGTAGGTGACTGGGACTGGGGTAAAAGAGCAAACAAAGGCCCTGAGGAATACTTGTTGAATTCTTGCAACTGGAAGCATGAGAAGCAGCCCTCAGATGATATCAAGAAAAATCATGGACCTCAGTAAACTTCCATTTCTAAACATGCGACTCACACTTGCAAATTTTCTTTCCCATCTTTAGGGGCCAAGTCTTTCTTCTATTAAATTTAAGCTAATACACAACTGAGGTCAGTAAACCTCCTGGAAAAATTCAAGAGTTTAAATACTAAAATATCAAATACAGAGAAAACGATGACCTTTACAAGCAGTGATTTCTTCCCTTTCCATCAGTTTTTAATATTTCAAGAACAGACCTCTGGCTGAGTTCACATAAAAACACCTCCCTGGAAACAGACAGCCACGCAAAGCTCAGTGCAAACACTTGGCTTTGTGCTGCTGACAATGAGGCTGGGTTTAAAACCCCAGCAGTTCCATAGCAGGGAGAAAGGAACATGCTGCTGCTGCAGGAGCAAGGTGCCACCTTGTTAATTACTCCCCTTGGACTGGGCCCTTTTCTCACCACAGGGTTAAATATTTCAGCACAGAGCCCTGAAATTTGAGAATTTGAGACTGAGATCACAGAGCTGGAAGTATTATTGCTAAGTATCCAGCACATCCAGCTCCCTGTAAGTGTTCTGCTCACAAATGAGCTCTTTGGCCAGAAATTTTTTCATGTGAGATGCAATATTTTAGCAGCAATTGAAAAAACCACACATTAAAAATGTGGGAGGTTTAGCCTCTTTAAAAAAAAAATAATTGTTCTAAACCAGTAAAGGCAGCGACTGAGAGATCTGAAACTGAAAGGGCACTTTTCTTTGACAAAGCAACACATTTTTTCAAATTTCCTACATATTTAAGAGGAGAATTTGACAAGTCCAAATGCTCTCTCTACACCTATGACCTCCTGAGATTTATGGGCTGCCGTGCTTAACACGACAAAACCTAAGACCAGGCAAACCACTCTTAGAAAATAAATACTCTCACAATTACTGGCAAGCTGGGATCATCATGGCAAGAACAGAATTTTCTTTTTTCTTATTTTCAATGTTATGTCTGCAGTAGGCAGATTTGAGGGAGCTCTACCAGGATATAAAAGTACAAAATACAGGGGAAACCAGCTGTGAACTGCATCAAACAGGAACAGTGATGGGTCTAATCTCAGGGTAAGAGCTGCAGCTTCCCTTAAGCATCTCTCTGCACAAACCCAGAATTGAACTTGCTGAAGCCCACTGGCAAAATATTTCAATTTCATCCTCCGTCTTTGTGTACAAACAATTTTGTATGGGTGATCATCTGGCTCCATGAAATAGGGCTTAAAACAAGCAAATAAAGCCACTAATCTTTATCAGCCTGCAAATAGAGGCAGACATGAGCTCCCTTACACTTCATCACATTTAAAAATCCAACCACCAGTGTTCTGCAGAACCCTCCTCAGGAAAGAGGATGGCTACTCCATGTTCCACATCTTTGTGTGCCCCTGGAGCAAATGGACAGCCAACTTCCTCCTGCAGTTCCCCCACTGTGTCCAGGGAAGAGTCTCTCTGCAGGGTATCTAAATCCCTCACAGAACTTGTCATTCTTCCTCTGAGGTCATGTGGTGACATTCACCTATTCTGCTGATGATGAAGATGGAGAGCAGCCTAAAGGCTCCGACCTTCACTTTAAAACAAAAGAATCATGTTATTTAACATTCTTAGTGCTACAGATTGTTAAAACCTTACAACTAGGGCTGGAAAAAAATCAGCTTTTAAGGTCCTTTACAAACTGGGATGCTGCTCAAGAAAGCTGTACCACGAGTGCATTTGGCCACAAAGCTGCTCGCGTGCCTGCAGCAGCTGGAGAGCTCCGGGGCCAAGCCAGCAGCACGGAGCAGACCTGCCCATCACCGTTCCTGGGGCAGGATGGTGCACACACAGACCAGGACCAGGGAAGCAGAAAGCTGCTCTAGCTCCTAACTCTGCATCTCGACACGAGGCAGTTTTCCTGAGCAGCCTCAAGCAATGCCCCGGCCTGAAGCAGACCTGTGCAGCTCAGGCAGGTCCAGCTCACGCTGCTGTCAAGGTGACAGTGACAATCACAACAAGCCCCTGCAGCAAAATCTCCCAAGGTTTGCTTGTTGGAGCCCACAGTTTTCTACTGATTGGGTTTTTCTCCTTTTCTTCCTGAAAAGGGCTTCCTAATGGCTTGGCATAATTTGTTGTCCTACATATGTTTGAATAGAAGCATAATTATGCCACAAAAAGGAGTATTTTTTATGTGACAAAATAGAAGGAACACAACACACTGCATTTGGTGGAAAGGACTAGTTTGAAAGACATTCAGAATCTAGAGGGCATTAGAGAAGAGCAGAATAACAAAGTGGACCTCAACTATCACTAAGCCCACTGAGATTAAAAAAAAAATCAATTAAACAGTGGCTCTTATTCATTTCTCTGTTTAGCAGATCAAGCAAACAAAATGGAAGTGTCTGTACTTTTAAAAGCATGGGGAACATTAAGATATCATCTAGGTTTTATTCTTTCTAAATAAGACCTGTCTGAAAAAAATGCATTATTTATTCCAGGGTGATGTCTTTCAAGTCCTCTAGGTAGGATCTAGAGGATGATTAACAGGCTGTAAAAACCCAACACAGTTTGGTTTGTCAAACCAAAGGGATTAAGCAGCTTTTGGAAATGGGAATTTCCAAAATAGTTTCTTATGAAATCTTTGTCCTTTAAATCCCCATGGATGAGCATTTGTAAAGATTTCAATACAGCACTGGAAGCTCATCTCCATCTCCCACCCATGGGGACAGGGGTTTCTCCAGGTGGCTCAGCCAACTGACACAGAGAAAGGATGGCAAAGCCACAGCTGCGGTCACAGGCACCTTTCAAACAGTCCAAGTGGTCTCCTTCCACTGGTGCTGTCCCGTAATTAAAGCAGGACTGTAGTAATTAGAGGCTGCACAAGGCAAGTCTCAGACAGTTCCCAGCTGTTCCCAATGGGGTCACTTGTGCCGGGGGAGGGATGGTGGCCATGAAAGGCTGTCTGGCCCAAGGCCAGTTTTGGAGCACACTCCCTCCCAACCCACACTGGGCAGGAGTTGGGCCCCCCTTGTGCAGCATCCTGAGCTTCAATTAATGCTGAATCAGCACTCAGCCTCACACCAGGAGCCCGAAAGGATGGTTCTGGAGTAGAACAACTGTGGAAGTTCCTTGACACTCTTGGCCCACCTTCAAGCCTTTGAACTGAAGTCACTGTTTCAATAATAACATGGAACAGCTGCAGCCCACTCACCACAGCCCCCTGTACACAGCTGGGAAACATCTCCACACAAAGTATAAAACTCCGTATCCAAAGTTTCAGAGATGACTGCATTAGCTTACTTTATTCATACTTGTAACATACTTCAAACTTTGATGCGGAGTTCTGCTAACTAATATCTAGTCAAAGACAAAAACCCCTAAGTCAATCCATGAAGACTAAGCAGTTCCATAACCTTCAAAATAAGTTCTTGAATGTTTTATAGTATTTGATAGCAGCTTTTTATTGGTTACAAAACCTAAGCCCATATACAAAATTAGGAACACATTTAGATGCCTCTTTGAAAGAACGTTTTAGTCTATTTTAACTGATAGTTTAAAAAAATAATAAAAACAATGCAATTTTAAACACTGTTCTGAAAACGTAAAAGTGCAGCAATATACTTTGTTTCCTTTATTAACTATGAAATGGTGCAATCCCAATCAAAAGCTGATAAGGTCACAGCAGAAAGAACTGAGCAAGCACTTTGTTCTGCCTTACCCAGTTCTCCGATGTTCACTTTTATTGTAATGCATTGAGTGCAAGAAAAGGATCAAATCTTTACAGCAGAACTGTTGTTTCAGTATCAATTTGTATGTAACCTCTAGAGTAACAGTGAGTGTAGGATGAACTGGGTACGCATCAGTCTATATGGCGTTCAGGAGACTAGACTGAATTAGAAGGGGGGAAATATTTGTTCACAATAACATCTGCTGGAACTCTAATTTCACAAAAACTTTGTGACCTTACCTAACTTTGACTTCTTATTGTTTAGTTTTTTAGCGAACACCACACAGTTCAAGATTTTAGACTATAGTGTGTGAATAGGATGCAGTTACCATATGAAGCTTCAACTCAACTTCTGGGAAAAGAAAAAAGGCACAATGAACTTCAACTCAATTTTATGTGCACAAGAGTTGAAAAATCTGAGCCACCTTAAAGAGAAATTGATTCTAAAATTTATAAAACCTATAAATAATCAGAGGCCAAACCACTATATTAAAACAGATTATCTAGCAAGTAAAAATCTTGCAGTTTAAACATACGCTTGTATCCAGCTGAGATACAAGACAACTCACTCTTTAAAGTGGCTCCACCTTGGCAGATATATATTTAATGAATGCACACCTGCTATGTGTTGTTCATCAGTGGAAAAACAGCTGATCCACAAAGCTCTGATGGCATCTGTCCTTATCTTCATCACAGTAAATACAACCCACATCCAATAACTAAATTAGTTTAGATTTTTCTATCCCTTCACATCAATGCATTGGGAAATTACACCCAGTAAACAACAGCAACAAAACCAGTTTGTGTGATAGCTTGCAGAATCTCAAAATTACCGATCTTCGCCCCAGCAATACCAAAATCCCTTAGAAAGTGACTGGGTCAGGCGATTTTCCGAGAGCAATGACTTCACATACCTTAGATAAAGTTATTTAATGTGCGCTGCACATCAGGTTTGCGCTGAGAAACGGCAGCTTCCATACAGCCTCACACATCAACCAGTTTGTATGTTTTTAATCACATGAAGAAGGTTTGAGACTAACTTGCGAATTATTCTTCCAATACTCCAAGAATGAAGCTTTTATGACGCTTCTAAGTAGTTGCTGGTTTGTTGCCAACCACATCATCATAAGCACTGGTTACTAAGTAAAAAATAGTTTAAGACTAAATTACAGTAAACATGAAAGCTCCACAGTTTAAACCCAATATAAATCAACCATATCCAATTATCAATTTAAAACAGAAGATATTGACTACTGAAAGTTGAAAGCAAGATTCTTTTTAACTAATACATTTTTGGACAGAATTTTTTTTTTCTACAGTCTGGGACTCTTGCTTTCAGCTTAAACAGAAGTTCAAGTCCATAACAGGTTGTAGCTCAGGTAAAATACCATGCACAGCATTTGATTACTTCAAAACAGCAGGAACACACAGGCTGAAGTGAGTGGTCAAATAGGGCTCGCTGTTCTCAAAAATTAGGTATAATGGCAAAAGCTTTACCAGTCCAAATCTACAGTTCATTCTCCAACTTTGATTTCTGAGGCAGTTAATGAACACACATCAATTACTGATAGCTGAAGTAGTTTTTTTGTTTGTTTTAAACTTAAGTGTTTAATCAATTGCCAAGTGTTGTGTTTTTATAAGTTACTTTTATTTCAGTTTCACCAATGAAATTCATTTGGCTTGCATTTTTGAATCTATTCTTCCACATAAAGTTTATGAAAATATGTTTGTGGAGGAGGAGGATGATGGAGGCTCAGAGCAAACTGGGCCCCTGTAAAGTCTTCCAAAATGTATGCATCATACCAAAGTGTCTTGATCCACAGCGCACCATTTTCCAAAGAAGCTACTTTTCCGTGGAAAGCCAATGTGCCACCACTATGGAATATTCTTAACAAAACTGTAGATTGCGGTCGTCAGCATGTGGCACCAGGAAAAAGGCAAAAAAAGGTAGTTGGGACTGTTAAAAAGAATTCTGAAACAGTTTAAGAGATCATGCATATGCATTTACAGTCCATGTGATAGTGATGTTTGGCAACTGCAAAGTGACCAATACATGGCTTGCTTTAGAAGCATCAGAACGAAGAGGCATGTGTGTCTTGGAGCCTTTTGTTTCTTCACTTGGTAGCCATCTGGTGGTGCTTCGTACTGGTGTGGGACAAGAGAAGCTGCACTTTTTTTGAACTTAAAAATTAAATTCTTTCGTTTGAAGGTTGGCTGTTGGGTCGAAGTTGTAAGTACCTCCTTGAGTGGCCTCAGGAATGAGACTGGGGTCCTCATCAATCTACAAAACACAACAGCAGAAACACATGAGAGGCCAATCTCCTGCATGACTGGATACACAGAGAAGACATCAATGAATGTTCATGTTTTCTTTTTTAAAGAATATGATTGCAGTAAAATTAGATCAGTTTTTCCAATTCAATTCTCCAAATACGTTTAAAAAGAACAACACATCAACTCTGTTCTAATACCATTAGGGAAACAGAAAATCGCAATGGTTAGGGACAGTGCTGCTCTTTGGTCAAAGCAGTTGCTATTTTAGCTGTGCAGTTTAATTTCCAGTGCCAATTTTTCGTACTTCTGGATTTGGCTAATCACTCGTTGTGGATTCCAAAATTAGTTTTGTACTTTCTCTCATTTTCTTTCAACATGAAAATATATTTTTATCAGCAGCCGATAGAAATACTTACACAAAGCTTAAAAAACTTCTTAGTATCTCCTATCAGAATTTGAAGGATTTAGAACAACTTATTTCAGAGCAGTTTTATAAAGGTCTCATAAGCACAATCTGAACTTTGTTTTAAACCAGAAAATGTATCCTAAGGATACAGAGTGAGAGGAATCAGCAGCCAACTTCACCCAGCTTTCTCAGAGCTGTTAAAATTTAGGCATTTACAACCTCAAGGAATAGCAAATAACATGGTCAGTAGCAACAAAATGCACAACTTCAGGGCCCTACCCATCCTCCTGCACATCACCAGCTGTACTGTTCTCTGAGATCCTGTGTCACTCTGAAGCAGCAAAGAGCCCCTGTGTGGGGGTCAGAACAGCTTTCTGAGACCTGGCCTTGCAGCAGTGCACACATCAGAACTGACTCACTGAAAAGCTTTCTCTTTACTTTGGGTGACACTGTCTAAACCAGGGGGAAGAGACTGAGGCCTTTTGTGACAGCAAGAACCTGCACATTATGCCCACATGAAGACTGAGTCTGGTTTCAGAACGTTTCACAAAATGTTTTTGTTTTGATAAATTAGCACTTCTGCCTTCTGCAGAAGGACACTACAAATAAACCCCACCTAAGCTCACCTGCCTTTAAAACAAGAAACTGAAGTCAGGGAGCTTTTACTGCTGGTCCTACAGAATAGGCCATGCACTTTAAAGCAAAGGAACAGATGGGATTACCAATGAAGGGACATCGAGCAGCCAGCAACATCTCATGAGAATACAGAAGATCCTGAAGTGACAGAAGGCAAGAACACTCCTGGACAGTTCATTTTAACACTGCCAAGCATGCTACCATAACCAATCTCTTGTCTCCCTGGAGCAATTACGGAATTTCTACAATTTTGAGTTTCAGAAGCTCCAGAAAACCTAGCAATATAATAATATGAAGGAAAGTCCTGCTCTTGAGCAAAGGAGGCATATTGAGCCCATCAGGCATAGATTAAACTGTGTTAATGTAAAAAGTAAATGCACAGAAGGGAGTACTAACCTCAACAGGCATACCTTTCCACCTGCATCAACCAGACTCTGCTCTTCAGTCAGACACAAAAGTTTTAGAGTCTCTATGGAGATTCTAAGACACTGCTCATAGAATCACTACAGGTATAGGGAACTTTTCACACATCTTACCCTCTGGTGACTAACTTCTCAATCACATGATGGGCCCATGAACTGAAAATTATTGAGCCTTGAAGTTAGAGAGCTGGCCATTTGGAGAGCTCAATTTAAGACAAGAACTGAAAACATAACCCTGCTAGGCTGTAGAACTACAGACACCCTGGTAGCCTAGAAAAGATAATTTGTCTTCAAATTGCATGTTGAAGTGCTCCTCAGGAACTCACAAGCAGCCAGTAGCAGGAGGAGCTAGAACCAGAGGGTCAAAATACCTAATCTGGGTGCAACAAAATATTGGATGGTCTAGATCAAACAGTTGCAGGAAGTGTTAATAGTTCTGATGACTCTTTTCACTGAGGAAATACAGAGTTGAAAGTCAAAAATTTACCTGAAAGTAAGGATCTGCTGCCCCTTTCAAAGACTGATGTATGAGAAAATGAAAAGGAGAACCAGAGAACTGTTTTGATTCTAATCACAAGTAATTACATGTCAATCTGTAATTAAGTGAGCATCAATCAATTTGTTAGGCAAAATTAGAGTAGTCCTCTTGATTTTGCTGAAGAAAAGTCCTGGTATTAAGAAACTCTTCAAAGACTTTAAACTACCGAACAAGGACCAGGAACACTGGCTTTGGAGATAATGCATGTTCATGACCACTGGAGCTGGGGAACAATGATGATGTACTTACTAAGCTAAGAGCACAGTGCATATACTCTTCCACCTTTACTATACTTACATCATCACCAGAGAAATATTGATCTATAATTTCAAATGCTAGTTTATAAATGTCTTCATTCTCGTGCTGTTGCAAGGCTTCAATTTTCTCTAACCCTGAATAAAAGAAAATGGAGAAGAGTTTTGTAAGATTAAACCAGAGTTACTAATTTAAAAAATAAGAAAAATTATTAAACATTACTACTGAAACACACTAGAGAAGATGTAGCTCAGTTTGAAAAGATGATCTACACAGCACCTATTTGTCTCTAAGAGGAAAGAGAAGTAGCTTGTGAACTTTATATGCCAGGGAATATTCCATTTTATGAACAATGGATAATGGAGTCTTCTCTTTGTTTAAATAAAACTCTTATTTTTTAAAACTTCTATCTACTACATAACTTTTGGGTTAGTCATCATGCTTTCTATGTATCCTCAAAAAGAAGTGGCTACATTTGTGTGCTGCCTGTAAGTTTAAAACAGCAAGGTGACAAAGCAGCTAGAACACTAGTCCCATTTTTAAACTGGATATGGAATAACACAAGGGAAAAGCTTCCAGTGCATTATGCTCTTCAGTCTCTCTTTATTATAATATATTAATTAGCATAAATTACAACTTGTATTGTGATATTGAAAAGACTCCTCTTCCTGGTTTGGTCTGTAATGAAATTATGATCCTAAAACTACTTCCAAGGCAATGAACCAGAGCAAGAATTGTGTGCTTTACCACAGGACAAAGTATATGCAATTATCAAGTGAAAAGAATTACAATTCTCATTGAAACCTAAAAAATACCTAAGCTACAGAAAGCTCCTTTAACAATTGCCCCTACACAGCCATCTCCAAACTGAAACAAACAGAAAGAAAAGTAATGTCTCTCATTAAAAAGTCTCCCTTGTTTACTCAAAGAGCCCATGTTAAATAACACTGCAGTAAACATCAACAGCAGCTAGGGGAAGGTAGAATAACATCCAGCCAATTAAATTTTTTAAAAGCCTAGTAAGCTCTTACCTCCACACTCTTCTATAATTTCAGCTATTGTGCTAGCCTCATCACCAGCCATTATCAGGATGTTTTTCAGGCCATCCAGAACCACCTGTACCACTTGAGAATCCTTTACTGAGAGTAGATTGCAGAACGGTGGGATTACATTTTGTTGTACAAGGTATTCAACCTAAATAATTGAAAACAAAAAAAAAAAAAGCTTTCAACATTGTGCCTCTTACACACATGGCTGCATCTGCAACATTTTAGCAAAGGCCTGAAATCCCACTACACATACCTGATCTTTTCTCCCACTTATTGTCAAATTGCTAATTGCCCAAGCAGCTTCCTTTTGCGTCCCGAAGTCCCCCTGAAAAATAAAATTAATAGCTCATTAAAATCAGCATGGAAACATCTGTCAAACTTATTAAAAATCACGAACTCCTCATGTCAGATTTATAAAAAGAGGATGACAACTTGCATAGCTGATAGCTTGACTGACCTTAGCCAGCTGGTGTATGATCATGGGGATTAGCCCAGCATCTATTACAGCCTGAACTTGTTGCTGGTTTCCTGCTGTGATATTGGAAAGGAACCAAACTGCTTCCTACAATGGGATAAAGCAAAAAAGCAAAGCACTTTTAAAACTAGTCAGTAGATGAAAAAAAAACAACTCAACCAAACCTGACCACGACAAAACCTAAAGTCATACCATGAGCAATCACTAAACAGGCTGCACACAAACTTTTATTGCACTGTGAAAGACAAAAAGGAATCAATGTAAAATTAATATGATTGATTCACAGGGCCAGATCCTCTCTAACACAAGGAGTGTCTTCATATATCAGGGGTAATACTGATGTAAATCTCATAACCACTTGCACTGCTGGAGTCACAGACAGGTTTTAAACTTTCAATCAGTTTAACAAGGAAAATAGGAAAACTGGTAAAGCATCATAAAAAAAGGACTTGTGTAATCCTACTACTGACAGCTCAGTAATGATAAAGGGAAGACTCCACCTCCCATTTTCTTCGCGCAACACGACGCAGTGACCACAAATCTCATTCAAGTATCACACATGACACTCTGTCCTGTGACTTTGCTCAGCAGGTTCAGAAGGTTCATCCACAGAGCTACCACCTATCTCATGGCAGTTATAAATTTCCAGTTACAAAGGGGGATATTTGTCATGACAATCCAGAGCATCTTAGAAAGGCTCCAATCTTAAGTAAAAGATGTGGCAAGCAGGCAATCATGAAGCACTGAAGGATAAAACACATGGGATCCGACTTTTTTAGAGATGTGTATCTTGCTTTTATTTCTATTTGCCTCTCACAACATAGACTTGAAACAAAACTGAAAGCATTTCTGGAAATTTTCTTTTTTTTGTACAAAAATAATTCCTTGTTATTCAAAAGATCTCATCATTTTTTGTGAGAATTAAGAGGGCAGGCAAAAATAAATCACATCACTTTGACTGTCAAAGATAACTTCTTCAGACATCTTCACAGCTGACAGGGCCTGAAGAAACAGAGATTCTTCACAAATAGATTTCTCCTCAATAATACACTATATGGGAGAATCACAATCTACCTTCTCCTCAGCCAGACCATCTTTGCAGTGGGAGATGGCACAATGACTAAAAAAACCCAAATAACATGAAATATAGCTTTGGAAAAGGAAGCACCAATTATTTTCATCAAACAACCCTCATTCCACCCAATCCTTGCAGCAGTGAAGTTATTTCTGCCAAAAGGAAGGAGATGAAATGCAGAGAGAATTTTCAGGAAAGGACAGTGATATATCCTCCTTCCTTGAAGGTGAAGATGAACAAGTGAACAAACTTCATTATGAGAAGGTGGAGCAGGAAAACTGGGTCAGTCTTATGCAACTCACTGGACTCAACCAAAATGATGAAAAACCCTAGCTGAAGTTAGCCAGTTACTTCTCAAATGAAAAGTACCTCACTCCAAACCAAACCCTTCAGTCCTCCCAGAAAGCATGAGGCACCAACATCAATGCATGGATACTCACTATGGCTGTTTGGTTTCAGTCCTAGTTAAGCACCAGCCTCAAAGGCTGCATCTTTATACAAAACTGCTTACATGCTGGAATTAACAGCTGTAGGAAATTCTTCTGTAATATTCCACAGGCTACTGTTTAATTTCTTAAAAAAAAATTACTAAGTTAGGAAGAAGCAAATCATACCTTGTTTATCTTCTCTTTTGGATGCGTCAGGAGATGTGGGAAATAAGACAAAACATCACAATTGAGAACAACTTGTGTCTGCTCATCAGTACCAGTTACTATGTTGCCTACTGCTCTCAGTGCTGCTGTCTGAATATCCAAAGTGGGAAGGAAAAAAAATTGCATGTTAAAGACATTGCTATTACTTACGCTATAACAAAGATAATTTTAAGATGTCTCTTTATAAAAACACTTTGCAAAATACAATTTAGCACTTCATCCTCTGAGCTACATCAGAAAAATGGATACTGTTTCATCAAAAGACCCAGTATATCACAGAATAAAACGCACTGTGGCTCAACTCAAGAAAGCGCAAAGATCAGAAATTAAAAGAATATTAAAACCTTAGAAGATTAAGTCATCATGTACCTGATCTGTGTTACAATTCCAACAACAGCTTCTAGGCTCTATGTCTGCTGAGGCTGCTCACTTTTCCATTCAGCTCCCCACTAGGGCATTCAAAACCTCACAACTTCTTACTGAGTCTCACATGATTTAAGAAACGGACTTTACATCTTTATGTATTGGTCAGTAAATGCTTTACAAGTGACAGAATACTGGAGAGATTTCTTTCATCAAGTGAACTAGTCTGACAAATTTCAAGATAGCCAAATCTCATCCAACGTCATAACCAAACGTTATATGCACAGGTACACAGAAGAGCTCCACACTGCAGTGGATGGTTCATAAAAAAAACGAGTAGTACACATTAACTGTTTGTTTCACATGCCTTTAAAATTAATCAAGTAAGCTCAGTTAACCTTTCACAGCTAATTACAAATTTACTTAACTAAAAGGACTTAGCACTTGCAAATATTTCCATACTCTGAAGGTTCCAAAATACTGACTTCCATGAGCTATTCAGATAGAATATGCACAACCATGTGTGTAGCACCAGAAAGAGTACATATTACTTGAATTTTGGAAAACATAAAATCTGTTGTCATTAAATATTTTAATGACAAAAGGAAGGCACTCTGGGTAATCACATAATGGAAGTTAATGCTTAACCTGTCACTTTGCTTAAAACTTTGTTCGTACTGTTTTGCTTGAGTTTTCTTTCTTTTTAATATTTTTTCCCCAGCATAGGTAACATTTTTTCTTCAGTTGCACCTGCACAAAATGTAGCTATAAATGTTCATCTCACTAACTCCACTAATAAATACTGTAAGGCACATTTTTTTTAGCAAACTCTATACAAAGGACTATTCAAACACAACTGAACCAGACTTACTTGAACTTTAACCTCTTGATGACTCAGAAGGGGAACTAGAAAAGGTACAACTCCCGAATCAATCACCATTTGTATCTGTTCATTTCCACCATCTGTTAAGTAGGACAAAGCCCAAACGGTGTCCACAAGAATCTACAAATTGGAGAGAACATGGTTTACACGATGAACAGAAAACTCTGTATAATGAAGGCTTAATTTAGTGAACAACATTCCACTTATCTGGGGGTGGAGAGGGGAAAACATGCAATTTAGTTATAGGAAAAATTTAAACATGATTGTGATGAGACCTAATCAGTAATATGTTAGATTATTATGTACAACTGTGAAAACCAGGGCCATTTGTTTCATCAGAGTAATTTCTGTATGTCCTCTCAAATTCCATTTTAATTAAATACCACATTTTGGTGCATAAAGTGACAGCATACATCATCTCACAAAGGTAAACTGATTGGCTTGATTTGTATTTCCAAGACAGACAACCAGCTCAGATAAGTAGTTGTGCTAGTAACTTTCTGAAGAAAATACCAATACAGCTTCTTTAGTATAACTGTAATTTGTTAGCTGTGCTACCTTGCTTTTCTGGAATACATAAATTCCCTTAAGTCTCTAATCCATCTGACACCTTAGCATTTCTGATCCATAGTGCAGTTCTGAAGTGAAACTGCAAACAAGTCTGGATGTATGCCTTTTCCTCCCTTCATACTAAGATTAAAAAAACACAACAAAGGAAAGGAGTTCTTATACCAACTAAAGGACTAGCAACTATTGTAATGTGGCAACTGTCAAAGTGTTTAAGCAAAGCAAAACCCACAGAGAAATGCCTATCATGCAGAGTCATCTGAGAATCTTAAAAGGAAAAAAAAGTCACTGATGACTTGATAAGGATGATTAGAAAGCCCTCAAAAATAGACAGCTACATAAGTTAGTCATTGAAAGGGAGTACTTGAAGCAGAAACAAAGCCAGCAGAGAGGGATATCACATCACATAGAGATGATGTTAGGAACTGCAGGAAAAGAAATCTGAACCGCACTAAGGACATAATCTGTTGAGGTCTCTAGATCAGATCTAGCCTACTTTTAAAACAGATACTAATTTAAAATTTCCAGCTATGAGAACAGCTGAATACTGCAGTACTAGAACATAGGAAGGACTTCACAGTCCTGACCCACAGGCTGCTGCCACCCAGCTCCAGATTCCAGCCAGCACTGGGAAGCCCAAAGGCTTTCCTGCCACAGCCTGCTGCTGCCCTCACCTCCTGTGTGGCAGGGACGGCAGAACGTGCTGCAGTGGAGCCCCAATGGCCGCAGAAGCAGTGAGAGGTGGTGCCTCACCAGTTTGCTGCCCCACAGCCCTGCTGGTGACGAGAGCAGCAGCCGCCAGAAGCACTCACAGGACTGTGGGCTGACCTACCTGCATCACTGACTCATCTCCAAAGATAGGTTTGCTGCTCCAGTACGGAGAGGCTGGGACCAGACTGGTACCTCCAAACTAGCACCTGACTCTCAGGATCAAAATGATGGACACCCTAATTGAGATCAGTCAAAATCTGGCATCACAGTCTCATACCTGCATCAGTAATTTCTCATACAATCACTTCTTGCAAAAAGCTTTAAAATTTGGCAGGCAAAAAGAGCCTACAAGTTAGAAGTATATTTGGTTTTGCAATGAATTCCGTTCAGCTTTGTCCAAATTACTCATTGAAAAGTCACCATGTGTTGTCTCCCACTCACATTACACTGGGAAAACCCTGGCAAAATCTCAGCTTAAACTGTACAAATATTTTGTGGAGACAAGCCCACTTCACCATTAAAAAAGCAGCAGAAATACTGCTACTACAGCGTTGAACTAACAAATGACAGTCTCACCTATCTTATGCTTTATTTTATCCCCAAACCCAACTCAAGGGCTCAATTCCTTCTTCCCTAAACTAAAGGATCACTATAGGGATTACAAAGTCCTGATAGAAGGAGGAGAAAAGCAGCTCAATATCCCTCAGTTACACAGATCTTTGCTATGAAGTCCCAATATATAAGGCTTCATGAAGTAAATCCACTCCCTAGGACATTACTTGGAAAAATACAGGTAAACTCATGAATCAGGAATATGGGAAGTACTGAAGGTTTAGTATTAAAAACATGAAGGTTGTCAAAGGTGCCACAAAACAATAGTTTATTGCTGTTTGTTTAAATATATTTTCATATGTGACTTCTTTAATTAAATGCTGCAAAGTCAGGCACCCAACAGGTTACAGAAGTCAGGTTTACCCTTATGATCACAATATTTGACTGGACTAAAATATAGACTTACATGTAACTTTTTTACACATATTACATATCATCTATGCAAAATTATAAATTGGGGCAGAATGAAAGCACAGCTGATGGTAAAGCTGGCACTTTAATTTTCTAGTGCTCAATTCAAGATAGGATTTTTAAAATGTATTATTTAAAATGTACAGGATAAAAAATGCCACCTTTTACAAAAGGTATTTCAGAAATGGTATTCGCACCTTCTTTTTCATGCTCTGAATGACTACAGTCACATGAATCTTCGTATTTAATTATACATTTATGACTTAATTATACATAAATTAACACACAAACTCAAGCTTACTATTTTAACACAATCCTGCAGCATTATCTTTCTGGAGAAAACAAAGAATTTAAATATCTAAAACTTTAGAAATTACTTACGTTTATATCTGTATGGTAAATGAGAACACACAATGCTGGCAAAATCTGAAAAGAAGTTCATCAGTCATTACAGCAGAACAAAATTGGTGGTAAAACTATGAATCTAAGTATTGCAATCACAAAGCTTGACTTGAGTCTGCTTTAGTATATTGTAATCACATACTCTCCAGCAGCTGGTCATTCCCTCAAAGTATGTATACAAATATCTGTATTATATTTCAAATTTGTGAAAATATGAGACAGTACTATATTCCAGACACAGAATGTAGACTGTATTTTGAGGGAAAACAAGGAAATAACAGAGATAAGACATCCTGCTGCTATTTTAAAAGCTTTGTTATCACACACAATAAAAATTATTAGCCTTACATGAGAATATAAACCTCTTGGATTAAAATTTAATTTTTTTAAAATCACACATGGAAAAAATATAAAACTGGGCTGTGATAAAACTGCTTTGAACAGATTGCTTTATTTAATAAAGCATTACTTGCAAATTTTCCCTATTTCTCTGCTTCATTTTTCAAATTTCATTAAAGCTTAGCTGTTAACAGTAACATACTTCATGTGTCTTCAAAAACTGTATCTACACTTTTGAATTTATCTTAAAATCAAGGACGTTACTTACAATTACAATTCTAGTCAAAGAGTTCCCTTTCACCAACTGTACTGACCCTGTCAACCGAGCATTTGCTCTGTTCATCAGTTTAAAAGGATCTTCAGGATTTCTGCTCAGGTTGGGATTTGGCATTGACTGCCTGTGCACACTGAGTTGAAACACAAACCACACTACATGTTACAGTTTACTTACACTTCCTCTTGCTGAAAATAACTACATTTGAATTCTTCTACATACAGAATTACATTGTAGCCTTTTTTTGAGTGAAAACACATAATGCTGAGTATTTTAATGCTTTCTAGTGTGTTAATTTTTTTGTTGTACAGCTCATCACCTTAGTCTAACTCAGTTTCATTACAAATACCTTTATTACAGCTGTAGCAAGAACCACCAAATTATTTCATATATTATTTCATCTACAAATGGCAGAGTGGCACAACACGTGCAGTGACAAAAAAAAGAGCAAGAAGTCATATTATGACAATGTAAAACATTTGGCCTCTAGCCCAGAGTATAAAACATTATCTGTCTCATAATTCTTTATTTACCTCCTGAACTGTCTCCATAGGCGGTGGGGGGTCCTTATTCCTGCAGAGATTTACAATGACCCATGTGACGTTCCGAAGGAAGGTGATGGGAATGGAGGGATTGATGAAGGACAGAAGAGGTTTGACAACTCCCAGTGATATGACATAATCTCTACACTGAGGACCATCACCTACAGAAATGAAAATTGTTGCAAAAGAAATTACATTAAAAATGGAAAATCTTGAAATGTATGCAATGATATGTTGGGATACTGAAATTCTATGTTTCCTCACCAATAGTCTACTACTAAAAGGTCATATTTAATTAAATATACATACATACATAAAGTTATGTATGTATATTTTAGGAAACAAAATTTATCCTGTTAATATTTTGCATAGCAAGTGATACTATTATTTAGAAAAAAAACCATGAGGTACATATGTAATTCTGGACATATTATATACTTTAAAAAAATTGTATCAAGAAACAGAATTCAGAGGAAACATAGTCTCTTATGATAATGCCAATGTTCAAAAAGTCAAGTTTTAAAATGAAATGCTCCCTGAATCAAAGCATTAAAACAACAAATTACCTATAATATTTCCAAGAGCCCAGACAGCTTGCTCACAAACATTCTGGTGTGGTGAATGAAGTAGTCTCAAGAAGAGGGGTACTGCATCTGCAGAATGTAAAGATTGGATTTGTTTAATACTGGATCTTGGTATATGAGCAGCATTTTCACTGATTTACACAAAACACATTCTCCACCATTCCTCATACATGTTTCTATTATGAAGGGTGCACAAAACCTAAGTTGAACATTTACATATCTACATATCTAGAGAAGGGAAAAAATTACTTGACAACAGAATTCTTACTCAACAATGCTCCCCACATTAAAACATTTCCCTGTATTTCTTGAAGTGATAGGCAGACCCTCAAGGATGCAGGTGTGAGGTTTCCTGTCCCGGTAATTCAGATTTTCCAGTTATCCAGGATCACAACACATACCAAGCAGAATGACATGCCTACTTGTGCAAACACACTTCATATCCTGACTTTAAGAAAACAGCTTCCTCCCAAGAGGTGGCTATAGTTAGTTTCCATATGCAGTGAAGATTTACATCCATCTGCCAGTCCCAAGACATGTTTTAATTTACTCTTATATAATGCCAGCAACATACCAAATTAAGGAAGTAGTACTGATTTTTGAGATCATTCTCTGTGGAATATATTTGATAGAGCTAAGAAACCATCCCACTACTATTCTCATGCACTGTTTTCCTTCAGACATCTCATACTGTTTGAAAGACAGTAATTCTTGCAGCAATTTTTTAAATCTATATATGATCATACTCATCCTATAGTCTGAATAAACTAGATCAATTTATATACTTTAAAGGGTATTTTTTCTTGCAGAAATAGCTTCACAAATTTTTAAAAGTGTAACACAGTTTGTGAGCAACTGTGAATCAATATTGTGTTGATAATGTGAAGTGAAAATAAGCCAAAAAACTCTGATGTATTTTCCTGAAAAATACAGAGTGATGAAGAATAAAGACAACCTAAAATTTCTTCCCTACCCAGATAAGTGATTCAGCCATTGCGTATAACTGACAAGCAGGGACAGCAACACACTGCTGCTTAAGAACACTCACTCTTGTAATAATCATCCCACTTCCATTAGCTCAAGTGGAATATTTTAGCTTCCTTCTCCACAATTACTGAGATTACAGTTCAGCCATACATGCATTCAACATTTTTCAGAGAAGAGGGTCAACTATGTAGTTTATATTACACTGCAATCCTAGTATGCTTTCAAAACCAGAAATGAAGTTATTTCATAACAGCACTCAGGCAGGAGGACAACCTGGAGAGAGCATGAGTCGAGGTTATCTGACCTACCACTCTCAAAAAATTAATTACTCCTGCTCCAAACTGGCTCCTGCCAAGAGCTGTTCTGTGCATATAGTACTTTCTCCTCTTTTGCAGGGCCTTCCAAATACCATCTGTCCCCTCCTGATTGCAGGAGGCGCCTTCTTCTGTATTAAGGCTGCATCATCCTCTTCTGTAGCTGCAAGGGTCTACTGCTTTGTTTCCTCAAACCCTCATGTAAAGGGAGAACAGCTGGGAGACTGCTTTCCTTTGGTCATCTCCCAGTAAAAGCAGTAAGACTTTTAGACTAAACTTCATCCGTTTTCTCTTCAACAGCAAAACACTTTTTGATTCTCTGAAGTAATTTAGCACATCTTCTTGTCAAGCATTAACTGAACAGATTTTGGGAGAAACATATTTCAGCTTGAACTTCTAGTAATTCAGGTAACAACAATGCTTTTAGTTGTGCTGTACATACTTTTATTCTACTTTTAGTTTTTACTTTGAGATTTTTTCCTGCAAAGCTAGTACTATAAACATCCTTTCTCTTAGCTTCATTTAAACAGGACAACATGGTGGGACACAAAAAAGAAAGAAAACAATGACTAACCAATGAACAAGTTGAGAAGGAAGAAAAAACTTGGGAGTAGATTTTCAAAGGTACTTAGACACGAGAAAGCAATCTAAAAATAGAGGTGCCCAAATCACATCAGGAATTTTGGAAACAAATTCAAGATACTGTTTTTTGGGGTTTTTTTAAACCTTTGGATTTTATTATCCAAATTTTATTTTGGATAATATTAATAATAATAATATAATTGCTCCAGTATCTTAACTATACAGAATCTAATAATTATTCAATTATTTTATTAGCCATGAAAACATACAAATCAGCATTTTCATTTGAAAGGCAGTTTCATACACTTTAAAAAAATCAAATAACTAAGTTACCACTTTCCCATATAAGAAGGAGAATATGAGTAAGTCAAGACAGTTGATTATATATTTGCTTATCTATAATCTACTGTTTAATGACAACATACTGTATTTAGCATAAAGGTGATTGTTTTAAGTATGCTGGTCCATAAAAGCAATAGATATAATCCTGAAAAAAATATTTGATTAATTTATCTTCAATTGACTTCAGAGTTTCTTTCGTTTCTCACTGTCTGGTTAAACAAGAAATGAAAGCAGCACAACAAACTTGTGTGTACAGGAGATACTGATCACACAGACAAGGAAGGGATGGTAGTTGTCTTAACAACGTATTTAAATGTGCAACCTTACATAACTGTATGTATTTAACAACTTTAATAAGCTTTATGAACACACCTTTGAGGCAGAAAGAATTAATTCCCAACATAAGTGTTTGCCACAGAGCAATTAATGGCATATGATTTTAGAAATCAAACCAAGAATGAGAAAGAACCTAGATTTTTGTCATAGTTATTGTATCATCTGTCATTCTCTATCTTTTTTATGGGAAAATCCTGTCTGGGATCCTGAACACTAATTGTTAGTGACAAGCAGATTAATGTTTAAGAGCAAATGTAGAAATCTTTCAGAAATATTCAACAAATCTTTAGGACAAACATGTATTTATTACTTTAATGGTATTGTAAAGAAATGCCATTTGTTATCCAAATACTTTCTTTTCCCCACAACCTCTACCCCCACTGCCTCCTCCCAAAAAACCCAAAGCTGTAATACTTACTCGACTGTACAACAGCTTGAGTCTGTGCAGAAGTGCCTGATGCTATGTTAGTCAATGCCCATGCAGCTTCAAATTGTAATGAAGGACTGTAATCAAAGGATTTTACACCAGTAAGATGAAACATGATCTGAAGACTATTTTATAGTACATTTCAATATTACTAGCAGTAGCCATCTAAAATACTCTACATTTAGGCAGTATCACTGGGCTAAAATTTTAAAAACCCCAACAACTAAGCCTGGACTTTTCAGTGGAAAAGCTGTAAACAAAAAGAGATCTTGCATTCTCTGACCTTTTGTAAACCATTCATCACTGAATTAATTTTAGTAACAAAAAAATAAAAATCTGAACAACCAATTAAATTTGATTGTTCCAGTATTACATTCCAGACCAAGTGCCAGCTGGTATACTTGGATACAGACATTATTCTGCACCATCAGACAGGGGAACAGTCTAGAATCAGTATGAAAAGACAGCATCACACCTGACTTATTAAATACCGATAAAATTAGTTACAAATGTAATGAAAGAGAATAGTCTCATCCAAGATGTCTGTCAACTGTTGTCTATGCCAAGAGCAGTTTAGTAAAACTGCATGAAAAGTGCTGTTCAAGCAAATACTGAAAGTTAAGAGTTCTACAGAAGAGTTTATAGCCCACGGTCATTAGCGTAACTGTAAGTGTCTGGATTTAGGAAGAACACAGAATATTTACTGTAAGGTGACTTTCATTTCCATGAGTTCTGTGTCTTTATCAGTCATGTTTTATATATAGTTGTAAGTATCTACTTCTTTTAAATTTTTTGTGTATTAATTTCCAAAGCAGTTTGAGGTTTTATTTGGGATGGGATTGCAAAAGAATTAAACAGGAGGTAAAAATAAATCGTATCTGTCAGTAGCTACCTATAAACCTTTAAATTTTAGGATCAAGTGCATTAAAACTCTGATTTTAGCTTAGTCCTTTTCTCCTTTCTCTTGTGATAAGCTTTCAAGTATAACATGAACAACAGCTTTCATGATTTGTTATGCAGTCTTTTCAGAGTTTAACTCTGCTAAATATTATATAGCAACCATGATTAAAAGGACTGCTTAAAAAAATGTTGAGTTTAACTTTGAAAGACTTATTAAACATTTACAAGGGTAAATCATACAAAAACTAACAGGAGATTCAAATTAAAAGAATTTTCAAAGCACTGAACACCTACTTCTAGAGCAGACAAGCGTTCATGACCCATTTTAAAATGCTTTCCTGATTTGAATGTTATTGTCAGCTGCCTTCTAAGCAACTGTTTTGTTAAACAAGCTAGAAAAAATAACCTACTCGCAGTTCATAGTTTTGCAGCCATCAAAATATACCAAAAATACCAAACCATATTTTTGAACTTCGTAGCTCTCATAGCTGCAGAAGTAACATTGAAAATGGAAATACTATAAATACATTCATGTTTGCCTGAGATCAAAGGCAGGCTAAAATATTTACCTCAATTGTGTTAATCCCTATCTGTCTGAATCAGGGGCTCAAGATTTGTTGAAATGGCACATTTTGTTTCTTCCACGTCATTAAATGCTCGCAGCTATATGCTCAGTGTTCTCTACCTTCCTTACTGAAGCTCTTTGTTTTCAGTAAAGACTCTGAGAGCACGCTCACCATGTTCTACCATCACATAAGAGAGCAGCAGAGAGCCAGAAGAAAACACACCTTGCAGTGAGAAGAAACCAGAAACTTAAGCTAATAACCCTAAGGGAAAAAACAAATGTACCCTGGAAAAGACCCCTGTTCACAACCAGGCGTGTTCTCTGCAAATACACACAACAAATCTGTGGCAGGTTTCTTAAAAACAGATGGTAAAAGGCTGGAATATTCAAAACCAATGAGAAATGTAGTAAGGTTTTCCCCATTAGCTGTATGTGCTCAAAAAAGCTCTAAAAAATTAAATGACATTTCAGTGGCAGAATAAATATTCCTGGTGAACTTGCGATTTATCACCATGGAATGTGATCCACTGTGTCAAATTATATGGTGCTAAAATACTCAGTTTCATTTCAAATAATGATTTCTTTTTTAAATTCAGATTTCCAGTAACAGTAAAGATTTTTAAAAGAATACTTACTTATCATCCCTTTCTAGGCATTTTACCAGAATTGGTAAAATTCCAGATTTTATTAAGTCATCAATAGGTGGATTTCTGTCACTGGATAGAAGTTTTCTGTGAAGTCAAAAGTAAAAGTAAGTAACTTTCATAACAAAAAATGTATATAAATTATGTTTCTGTATCTTTATTTTTACCTTGCAGCTTGGACAGCACTCAGCTGGATCACTGGGTTGTCACTTGTGGCGTTCTGAAAAAATAATTTAAAAATCCAGTACAAATTAAAAATGCACAGAAAACACCCTTCTAGTTTTAAAAAAATCCCATTAAATGTAACATACCTGCAGTATAGCTTCTAGTGTTACATTTTGCTTGAAAAGAAAAAAAAAAGTTTTAGTAATTTTGCTAATAAATTATAACCTTCTTAAACATTTAATACAAGCAAACTTATTTTAACAGTGTATCAGTTCATAAATTTGCTTTCAAATAACTGCAAGAGAACAGAATACATTGTTTAGAGACATCACCAAAGTTTTAAAAATAATTCCAGAATCAAGGAACTTACTGCTTTGAAGTCAGCATCAACATCAGAATCTTCTAAGCTTTCCTCTTGAGGAACATTTCTTTTTTTCAAAAGATGTTCATCTCTTTTGTTCTGTAAAGAAATGACAAAAAATAAAGCCACTTTTAATGCTTATTAAAACTGGGTGGTGATACACAATACTTTCAACATGTAAGTGTAGATAAGGTTGCCTTTTTTTAAAGGCATTTGTAATCGCAAATAGATTTTGCAGTATTTTAGCTGTAAGAATCTGGCAGCTTACTAATCAGACAGATCTACGACAATCCATTACATTTGAATTAATTAAAATTTACAGTCTGGGGATCAGTTTTCTAACAGGCATTCACAATACTCATAGCTCTGCATGACATTAGCATTTAGCCACACAGAGCAGAAATTCTTTTTCAGTGCAAGATTATTTTTTCAGCTAAATCTGTTTTGAAGCTCCCTGGTCACATCTATTTGCATTTTCTGTCTAAAGTAGCATGCTCCAAGCACACTGGCACTTGCAGTATTTCCCACTCACGCTGTTAGCCAAATTTCTGACTTAAAACAAGATATCCTCCAGTCTTGGTTCCTTTAAGGAATTACAAAAGAATAAAATTATCTTTTCAGTGGTAAAATATCCATTAAATATTCCACTTTAACATTTCTAATTTAATGAATTTGATGACATAAAACAGTAATTTAAAAAGAATGAAAACAAATCATGAATTGTTTACACTTTTTTACAAATTTAAAATGCATTAAAAGTATTATACCAAAACTATGAAATGGTCTCTTCTAAATTTTAGACTTTATATTTTGTTTAGTATGTCTAGAGGATCAAAGAAGGGACAATGGAAGATGATGAAGCAGTATATATATGTTTTTATGTTTGGTTTTGGTTTTTTTATAAGCTAATTAAGATTTAATTCTTTAATGATGCAAAGTGTTGAAAAAGAGCTAGCTCTAACATCTAGAAGAAATCTAGTATACTAGAAAGGAAAGGCAGGCTTTTCAATCTCCAATTATCTCATAACCACAGTACTCATTAAATAGATTTTAATATACCTTGTTTGTAATACGTAAAAAAGCCTCTAAATAGAATGATGTGTTGAAGGGTCCTCAATATTTTATGTTAAAAAACCAGCAATTCCAGGTCCAAAATTTCTGGGACTTTCTTACCTTTCAGACATTTTAGAAAGCATTTAAGTTTGAAATCCTCCCATCAATATATACCTTTTTTTTTCAGATAAGACAAAGCTAGAACAACAGTCAAGCATGAAAATAACCCTTTAATGCAGAAGACAACATCCCACAGACTCAGCATAGTTTAATTTTAGTCAAGTTTTAAGCACAGAAACTAGATTCTCAAGGAGTGCACAAGACCCCCCCAGAGGCTGTGGGAGCCTCTCCAGAGCTGTGCAGTACTGGCTGCACCACGGATCACATCCATACAGACAAGCACCACAGGCAGCTGGGTGGCATGTGGATCTGGAGAGAAGGAAGATGGAAAGGAGCAGGCAGTTAAACAATGAGAAAGTATTATTATGCAGACAAACTGCATCAGGCAGGAAGGCATCAACTGATGGATTCACCACGAAGACCTGTAATGTATTTACCTGATTTTCCCACACCAGATACTGAGCTGAACAAGAGCCTGGCTCTCCTGTTCCAGTAAGCTTTCTGCAACTGCACACACAACTTTCCAATCCTTTGGCACCACGAGCATACCTCAGAGAATGTCTCCTACTGTTAACCCAAATAAGTACGAGTAATAGTCCATATTCTAAGGCCAAGATATTACACCCTCTTAAGAGAGAGCAAGAAAGAAACTCCACAGGACATGACAGACCACAGAATGATGCTGCAGTTTCTGGGAGTGCAGGCAGCGTCTTTAGGTTGTCAGTAATATGGTGGGATGGGCTCCTGAAAAAATTAGCTCAGCCAAGGAAAAAAAGAAGGAGCAAAAATGCTCTTGTAGCTACTCACTGTTTACAGGTGACTGGGTTGGAAAACAACTGTCAGAACCAATATAGAGGAGCTTCCACAGCAGCCTGAGGCAGAGAGGCTAATACTTACTGAGAAGTACTGAAAGTTTCTATAATTAGCATTTATTATAAAGTCAAAGTGTTTTTGAAACCTTTCAATCCTAAACAGTGTCTCTAAGACTATTTGCAATAGCTCTGTCCATCTGCAAAAGTGTCCAATCCCATGATAGTTGAACTGCTCTCTCCAGTAATTTGACAGACCAATCACTCTCCTATGTGAGGTGAAAGAAGATGATTTCCAGCCTGCCATGGATTTAAAATGCCTGTATTTTGACACATTGTAGCAAACTCAAAAAGGTTTTGCCTAAATCAAAGCACTGGCCACTTCTGCAGGCTCCTGTGGTGAAAACAAAGACAAATAAACACACCTGGATACAGCTGCCCTGCTGAAAGCCTGGCAAGAGACCCCTTTCAGAGTGGAATGCCTGATGAAGGGTAAAACCTCGTCACAAACAAAATTCAGCAGGTCTCCTTCTCAAGGGAAGACCCTCAACACTGCCTGAACCATGTGTGCTACGTACAGTAAGGATGGAAGCTCATAAGCAGGTGCTGACTGCTGGTTATAAGCACTGCCAAGATTCTGCTAGAGATCCCACTACAGCAGCCCACAAAGGTTTCCCTACAAACAAAAGGCATTGGTAAACATGCCAAATGAATAGATGACAAAAAGGATACCAGGAGTGCACTTTGTTGTCTGGTTTTTATGGCAGATGCCCATCATTTGCTTCACTGACAGCTGGGAAGGTCAAGTTACATGAACAGTAAGTATTCAAGTCCTGCATATCCTGGTACTTCTTTTGTTTATCTTCTTGGAAGATGGCCACAGGATTAAAAAAAAATATAGACCAATGCAAGCAAATTTCAAATGTTCAAAAACATGATTTAACAGAAGACTCCTTGTGGGTAAAGGGAACATCCAAGAAGCTCTGTGCTGCACTGCACTTAGTACTAAGGCACAAGGCCAATGAGATGCTGTAATGGAATTGTGAAAGGTGTCAAATATGAATTTCTACGTATTTTTCAGCACTAGACATGCAGGAAAGCTCTGTGAAGAGTGCTAGCTGTTGTGAGGCTTCAAGATTAAAAAGGAAAAGAAATTAACATGAAAATCTTTGCCTGCAGGTAACAAATAGCATTACAAAATGTTTCTTCAGGTCAGGGGAAAGTAGAAGACCTTGTGGCATTAAAATTAAGACAATTTTATGTTTGAGTCTAAGGACAAAAAGCAGAACTTCAAGAATATTTCAACATCAGGAACTGGAGTTCCTAATGCTACCTAGTATTAGATATACTCACAGATGACAAGAAGCAGCTCTTGCCCCTGCAATTACATCCAAGGAAAGACTAAGGGTTCAAGCCAGTAATGGAGGTAGATTCAGGTTTTCTGGACATCCCTTTTAAACTATCACTGATCCAAGTCAAATTCCAAGATTCTTCTTCAGACAAAACACATAGATACAGATACACAGTTAGAAGACAGGCAACTTTCCTACATTTGAGTTCAGCTGATTCACCTTTGTGACAACAGAAAGCAATCATAATCTTCCTGTTTGGTTAGTGCTCATCTGTCTCAGAAGAGGAGCAGATTGACTAAAAATAAGTAGACATCAGTGTACAGCCTAAGCTCTAAGCATGGACTGCAAAGATTGAAACCTCTTAAGTCAGGGAACAGCGAGATCTCAACAAAACAGATTCAAGCTAGCCTCCAAAGAATTTATTCATAGCCCTTTTCAACCAAGCCTCCAAAAGAATCCACTAGGAATGTAATTTTCTTCTTAGGGTATTTTTTTAAATTAATCAGTTGAGGCAGAGTAAATGAAAATTCTTTTCCAAGAATTTGTGCTACTAACACTTGATAGGGAAGCCTCCAGAAGAATATACTAATAGTTCTTCAGTGTCCCTGTCACTGTAATCATTCTTTGAACTGGCAGACTTAAATAATTTACTAAAATATGTTCTCTACAGTGAATGAAAAGCTATACAAAGATACTGAACTGGAAAAAACACTTAACTGATATAGGTTTTCCTATCCTGAAAAATCAGTATTTTCTTTTTCTTTTGGATTTTCAGACTTACTGAGAATCAGAAAAAGATTTTTTCCACCCTAGTACTTCCAGCAATATGAAAGACAGATTCCTTTCTTCAAGGAGCCTTCTACTTTATTTAGGAGCTATCACAGATATAAGCAATCTTATTTAAGAAAGATCAGAGTAGAAACAAGGACAGTATGCCAGGGAAAGAGGTAAAAAAAAGACATGCCCATGACTCTTTAATCCACCACTTATTTAGCAAATAATTGCTTTGCCTTGCACCAAACTTAATTGGCAATTAGAGCTTTCATGAGCTCATGTCTATGAGCTCTCAGGGGCAGCAGAGTTTGCCAAGAAAGCCAAAAATAAACCTTGTGAGAGATCATGGAAGTTCTTAGGATTCCATTTAGCAGGACAGTGTCCTGTGTTTCTGCTGAGGTTAGGAGTGCTAAGGCTTCCTTTGAAGGGTGACATTAACTCAATGACAGCATCAGTGACCTGGCTAAGGACTACCTTTCTTTAGGCACACCAGGAGCTCAGGTCAAGCTTCATCCTCAGAGAAAGCCAAGCACCCAGAGACAAAGGATGTCTCAGAGCAATAGAGTTACAGGATTCATTTAGACATAGAACCTTAAACTGAATCCAAACCATTGCTCATCCACTGTATGCCCCTTTAGATTGAGGCTCACAGACTAAGCCAATTAATTCCAGGGTCCCTGTTACTAACAGAGCAGCTTTCAGGTTTCTGGGATGCTGAAACCAAGTGATAAATACTCTAAATCAGACTTCACCAAGATGTTGCACTGAAAAGTCTTATATTCTAAATCCTGACACAGTCTCCATCACGGACAATGTCAAAACTGACTGATAACAGTTATCTGTCAGGAAAGGGAGATGGCTATTGTAAGCTCTCAGACCTGTTGCTGTACAAACAATATAAACAGAGACCAAGACTATCTTTCCAGAAATGTAGTAGACCCATTATCAAAATGCATAGAACACAAAGTCAATACGGAATCAGTAAAAGGGCACCTGATCATGAGGAGTATCATCTGACAGGCTCATGATGCTGGCCATGCCTCAACCTGGAATATGCCAGACTACTGCTACCTTTTCATGTCAGATAGGTTTGTTAGTCTTTGTTAATTAAATTCCTAAACAAATAATAAATGATTGGGAAATAAAAAAACAGGGCAAAATAGAGTTTCTTCCTGAGTAAGAGCTGTGGTGTGAAGATAGTGAATAGAGATAATATATTCTTGAAACACAGAATGTGTTGCAAATGCACCTTGATGTCTGTAATTTCAAGAGAATAGACACCTCACATTGATGCATGCAGAAATTGTTTACTACTGTTCAAAGCCGTGATTTTTTATTTATTCCATCTTACTAAACAGAGATGTGAGCAATTTCATCAGATCCATTCATTTAATATTTATATCCACACTGATTCAAAAGACAAACCCATGACTATGTAGTGCTACAACTGCACAGATAAGAATACACTCAATTTGTCTCTTTTCTTCAAAGCCAGGTGTACATGCAACATTTGGGTAGCTGGGATGAAGAGAAGACTTTCCTTTTCTTTGAAGAGGCACAGGTGTATTACTTAAGGTCATGCCAAAAATTTTCTGAATTTAGCATACTCATGCTAGAGCAGCAGTGTTAACTATAAAGACTGAAGCAATGATATTACAACTTATCCTTTCCACTGCTGGAACTTGCTAAAACGTATCTCTTAACATTTCAGTCTCAATTCTGTACCAGAAGCAATGGTACAGAATCTCATCGGCCTCAGAGTTCCCACAGCAAACCAGTTGCCCACCAGCACCAGCTGAGTTGACACACACTTAAATTTTTGTTAAAGCAGATTTTTTCTGGTCTCTGCAATGAAGATGTTTAACCAACACTCCAGAAAAACACCAATTCCTGCATTTAAGAGGGCTGCAGCTGCTGTTCACTCTTGATTTACAGTACGACCTATATCCAGTGCTCAGGCTTTTCCTCTAAGTGTATAACTGATCTTTGAATGTGCAGTTTCCAGTGAGAAGTCACTGGCAGCTCATAGGCTTTCTCCTCATTTTCACTCACACATTACTGCCACATGCCAGATTCCTTCCACACAAGACAATCTCTTGCCTTAAGTGTCTGACTTGCTCCCCATCAAGCTTGTAAAATAAACTGGCCTTGAAATTGTGGCCTGTTACAAAAACCAATTATAAGAATTAATTTAAAATTAAAATTCTCACTTCCACTGCAAAGTTCTTTCCAAAGATTGCACGGGAACACTCATGTTCCATCTCAATTTAATGAGATGTGTAAGGATATGCTGCATTAATTAAGCCATCCTTTACAGGTTTGCTTTGCTGGCAGGCACAGGCTGCCCAAGTGTTATGAATGACTCTTCCCAGTACAGAGTTCATGGTTATACAGCAAGTTTTACACCAGTTCTGAACAAAGAGGGTCTCTAACATATCAGCATAAACTTCCATTGCTGATCATTTTCAAGCCATCTGGGTCAAATTAGATTTCTCTGACTAGTTATTAAAGTCTCAGGATGAATCATAGAAATATTTATTGTTTATATTCTAATGAGATAGAGGATTTTTTCTGTACAACCTGAAAAAACTAAGTCCCCTTTTCCAAGAGGAGCAGATGATCCCAGGAAAATACTAGCACAAGATTTTTTGCTTGCTCCTACACAATCAGGTGATAAGCACAGACAAAATTTCTCAAAAACAAGTCAAGCTGATTTCTATCAACAATTTATATTTACAAATCCTTCACTTTGATTTTAGCAAGGATTCTGTCTTCTCAGCTTGCAAATAATGAAAAAAAAAAGATGGAATTTGCTGGGTGTGCACCCCTAAGCAAGCACTGATGCCTTAAGTTTTAGCTTTTATATTTTTCAGATTCTTAGCTGTTTTAGTGGGTAGTTCTGGGTTTCCTATTACGTGCTACTAACCTGTCTCCACAGAGTAGGGAGACAAAACAATTCCTTTTCTAGCTTGGTATCTTGACAACTTTCAGGGCCAAGAAAAAAAACAATGGCAAGTGAAGAGAAAAAACAAGGAGGATGGAGCTTCATAATCTGAAGCTATAATTGGACAATTAATTCCAATATGCTAATGGACCACAGCTTATAAAAGCATCAGACCTCATGATCAGAAGACCATTTTGGGTGCATCTTGGGGTGTGGTCCAGCTGGGCTCTTGTACTGCCCAAGTGTACCACTGAGGCCTTTAATAAATACCTACTTTATCCTTTTGCTCTGTCTCGTCTCTGTTCCAGGTCAGCCTCAAGAAGGCAACAGCACCAGTCAAACCGTCAAGGATTCAACTGGCAAACTGAAGATAAGCATCAAATGGGAGACCAAAAGGAGCTTGGGCTATACTGAGAATAACCAAACACTTACCAGGTCATTAATGAAAATAATAGAATATACGGGTTACACCAAGCTGGAGAGGCCCTGAAATATACTGGGGAACAGAATGGTAAAGCCTGGGAAAAGCAGATATAATTCAGAAGACAGAAGTCAAATGTAAAAAAAAAATTCTCTATTTATTTAACTATGCGAACAAAACAAACAACTACATTTGCTTTATGGTACTCTAAGAAGCGTACAAAGCATACACAAACTGTGTGCCTGTCAACAACATACCTAATATAAATAGGAATACTGTGTTAGGAACTGTCTTCCACTATTCCATTTAAAACTCAGCTGCACCCTGCACCCTTTCAGATTTCCACACTTCCAGAAAAATACAGGCAATTTGAATCTGATAAGCAGTAACAAGTCAAATTAGGAAAGAGAATGTTCAAGAAAAGGGTGAAGAACTGAAGGTGCCTCAACAGGATAAAGCTAAAGGGGCCAGTACAACGACCTCAAGTGCACTGAAGTATCCAAAAGCAAATATAAGTTTATCCTTTCTCTTAGCTTGTAAAACATCCTTCAGGAGCAAGTCTTTGAGGTGCCTAGAAAGGCTGCTGGAAGAGTTAGGAAACATGAGGGTGTAACGAATGCTCTAATTAGGCAGAGCAGTAAACTAGATCAGCTCTCATGATCTTCCCAGCCATACTGACATTTACCCAATATAGCCAAAATCTGACCTCCTCCCTTTACAGTACAGAAGAAATAGTTTTCAGAAAACAAAATAAAATAACAACCTCACTTTCTAAATGCTAAAACTCTCCCTTTTCCCATTCAAAGACTTTAAACATTTGAACAGCTGACAGCTCCACTGTAATAACTGATACAGAAACTGAATAAGGATTATTTGCAAGTGACACACTGGAGTAAAGCAGTACTATTCCATTGTACTAAGCTTCACAAATTGGAGAAGAAAAACAAATTAGAATCCACAGCTAGTATTTAACAAATTTACACCTTTTCTCTGTAAGTTTGGGGCTATAAAGCAAAGCTTATGGAAAAATATTTAGTTAAGACATCAGAGCATTGTTAGCAAAGTAACAGTCGATAAACAAAAGCAGACTCACCTTTCGCAATTCAATTGTAACTTCATTTCTGTGTCTTCTCATAGTCTGTAAAAAAAAAAATAAAAAGTTTGTACATCAAGAAAGTAGTATTCTGCTTTGGAATCAGCTGTTTCTAGGTAAAAAGTGTAGTTACTCATCAATAGACAGGGAAAACTGTGCATAATTTATAACCCAATCTATCCTAGGAGGATGCACATGGTTTTTGTTATGTTTTGCTTGGGTTGGATTTTCTTTGGTTGGTTTGTTCTCACTTTTTTATTATACACCTTACAGAAAGCTTTGTCATAAACCACAAGAAGTATCCCAAAGGTACAAAATATTGACTTCCCCATGGAGTTTCACTAGAATGATTCTCCAGGTGTTTTCACTGAAATGACTCTCCAGATGCCTACATGTGCAGACAAAAGGCAGCAGTAAATCCAGGTTAGACAATCTCATATTCCCATATAATCACATTCGCAACCTAAACACATAACCTACACCAGTTCTCCAGCCAAAATCAATCATGACTGATGGATGACCGAGTTCAGTGCAACAAGACCAATCAGGCTTGTGGAGAAAGAAAACAAAGCAGTACAGTGGTACTGAGTAGTACTGAGTCTCCTTAGGATCTATAGCCTGAACACTGCAAAGGAAAAACAGCCCATAAGCATCTCGGCTCCTTAAAGATACTGGGCACTCAGAACACATTCCTGACAAGGCTGCTGTGCCTCTTAGACAAGAGAGACCAGAAGACTGAAAAAGAATTTTCGCCTACTGAATGCAATCTCCCTAGGTTCATTCAACTATCAGTGGAAAAGACATGTACCATCAGAACCCAAATCAAAGGAGAACAGGACTAGATGACTGCTGACAGTCCAGCAAGATCACCCACACTAACTAAAATTAGCCTTTTAAAATACTTTCTATGTCCTATCCTTGCTACTGACCTTCACTGCCACTATCATGTTCCTTTTGAGTTAAGGCAAATAACTCCTAAGCAAAAAAGTACTAGTGCAGACCAGCAGTATACAATAAACACCAGCATTCCCCATCAGTCATCTAAGAAAACACTAAACATGCTAAAGATGAAACACAGGTAGAAAAAATGAGCAGAATTCACACCATGAATATATACAGGACATAACTACAATAGCTTCACTGTTCTCAGCCAGTTTGCACAGCAGTGCCACAGGCATGGGTGCCACTCACTAGACCAGGTTCAGGGCTCAGAGCCCCACACAGCCTGGCCTTGAACACTGCCAGGGATGGGGCATCAGCAACTTCTCTGGACAGTCTGTGCCTGTGCTTCACCACTCCCTCCTGTAAAGAATTTCTTCTTGACATCTAGTCTAAACCTACTCTCTTTCAGTTTAAAAACATTGTCTCTTGTCCCGTTACTATCTGCCTGTACAAAAACCCTCCCTCCTTCCTTTTTATAAGCTGTCTTCCTGCCCACAGCTTGATTAACCAGCTCACTTGAGATGTACAGACAAAATTCTCCTTTTACATCTACATCGTGAAACTCTATACCTTAAACAAAGCAAACCCTTGTTACAGTAAGAGGACACCTGCACTACAGCATCAACCAGAACTGCATGTATTTCCCCCTCTGATCATTTTGGTAAACCATTTGATAGTTCTGACCATGTGAGCCTGCTGCAACAGTTCAGTATACGGATAGGAAAGCATTAGGTAGGTTCATTTGTCTGAACAAATGAAGAACTCAAGAAGTCATCACATGCAACTAGCAAGACCAGTCATTCTAATTTCTTGTTCTATTAGAACTTTATATTTAAATAATCTTAATAACCATGTCAAATTTAAGGACACCATATAGCCTGAAGTTTTTCAACACTTCTTCGCCATGACAACTGCCTTCTAGTACTAAAGGAGATACAAGAGAGCTGGAAAGGGACTTTTTGCCAGAGCATGGAGTGATAGGACAAGGGGGAACAGCTTTCAATTGAATGAGGGCAGGTTTAGACCAGATATTAGAAGAAATTCTTTACTGTGAGGGTGGTAAGGCACTGGCACAAGCTTCCCAGAAAAGTGAATGTCCCAACCCCGGAATTGTTCAAGACCAAGTTGGATGAGGCTTTGAGCAACCTGGTCTTGTGGAAGGTGTCCCTGCCCATGGTGGGAGGGCTGGAACTAGATCTCCAAGGCTCCCTTCCACTCACATCATTCTATGATTCTGTAACTCTGCATTTCAATAAAAAAATGTAGTTAAACAATGCTGTAAAGTCTCCTTTTCTTGATCATTCTGTGTCCTAGACACCAAAACTCTTTTACAGAACTTTTCAATAGCAAAACCATCCCACCTCCCCCGAAAATCTCATCTTTTATTCCTGCTTACCTTAAATTTTACAGTGTATCCTACCATAATCAGTCAACTCCAGTGTCCACTAGAATTTTCCTCCCCGAAATCCAATACTGTATGTGCCAAATTTGAAATCTCAGTGATATAACTGATGCAAGGCACAATTTACTTTTACATTTGCTCTCTACCTACAATTTACTCATTTATCTATGCAAGAATACTCTAGAACACTTATACTGTACAGAAAAATCAGACTAAATCTGAAGTTCTTTAGTATACAATGATAACATTTATCACCTACCACTCTTCTGGAAGCACAGCAGATTTAAGGAACACTATATGCTGTGCTCAACAGTTCAGTAGCTTGATATTTTTGGTTTAGAAAAAACCCAAATACAGCACAGTCCCAGGCAAGACATTACTACTCATTTCATCAATTTACTCTAAAACTTTCTCTAACAATATTTTGACTAAAGACTGTTACTCAGTCAGCCATCTATAAAGCCTCTACTGGGAAGACTCTAAGCTTCTTTCTAAGGGCAAATAATTCACTCAGATTTTCCATTAGAGTTTTTTCTTTGTTTCATACTTCCATTACTTCAGCCACTCTAATCCTACCCTATTACAATTCTGTCTCGATTTTTTAAAATTCTTTTTCTTGTTGTTTTTTATCAAGTTGATGTTCAAAATATTTCACTACTCCATTACAGTTTTCACATTTTATGTGCAAAAGTCTCCCATCTTTTCCTCATGTAGAGAGCTACCTTTTGGAAAGATCCATAAAAAAGGTTATCACCTCTGCAGACATTTTTGCTGACCAGTACAATAAATTTTCTGAGCTCTAATACTCTTAAGGCAATCTCCAATTTAATTTTAAACTTATTATGAGAGTTTTCTCTTTTAAAGCAGCTCTGGTACATTTTCTTTTTACCTTCCTCTTTTAAAAGGCAGAACATGCAGTACTTACCCCTACGTCCAGTGCTGCCTCTCCACTCACAGAGCAAGTAGGTTGATACAACTGGTGTATCAGTCTTAACTCCATGGAACCAAATAAGTGTTATCAGCCTCCCACTAAACTAAGGGCTCCCAGTCTCACAGGGTCCCCTGCTGGCACAGTATCTCTAAAAACAATTGGTTTGCCAGGGTCCTCAAGATCACCAAGAACCAGTGATACAATGCTGGGGCTAGAGGCTTCCTACAAGCATGAGGGACTGAAGTTCCCAAAGAGCCTGTGGTGCATCCTGGCAGCTAAACTTGGATGCCAAAGCTGGATCATGATCAGTGCTCCTTGCTTAAAGTCTGCTGACACTATTTCTAACCAGACATTCTGTGTCCCTGACACATGAGATGACCATTGCATATCAATATGTTTAAGACCACAGTTTCCACTTAATTCATACTTGTCAATTATGGCAGTTATAGACTGTACATGAAAAACACATAAATGCACTTTACACTGGCTTGATTACCTAATTTTATTCATGCTGCTTACTGAGGATTTCTCCAGACTTGCCCAGCTTGCTTTTCTCCTCTTTACCATTGGAGCTGATACACTAGTGACAGACTGCTCTATGGTAAGACTCTGAATGTCCACGATTTAGTCATCCTTGCCTTGAAAGACCTAAAACATGTTTTAACTTCATCTGATTACAAGAAATGCAGGTATACATTCTGCCTAGTCTTGCTGGACTTTTGGAAGTTTTATTTTAAAACTTGCAGACCACATGGCACAATTTCCAATCTTATCTGGTGGGTGAAGTGGGGAGACTGGAACAGAATAGGATAGGAATATTGACAAAGCTCAGATTTTATTCCCCAAAAAACAGACCTAAATGATGCAGATAATTTTTTGTCCTGATTTGGCATTTCTTGAAAGGAAAGTATTTAAAGCTTGTGTTTCAGATGAACCATTTTAGAAATACAGCAGGTCATCAGCACCTTCCTACAGTCTCAGAAGAGACACACATATTATAATGCAATAGCATATAAAAGAAGCAGTCTAAAGTACCACTGCTAGCCTTCCTTCAAGGAATCGTTACCACTGTAAGCAGAATAACACACTTTTACACAACCTGCAAGACCCAGCATGTAAGGAACTGATAAGCATTTACAATGGATTTATACACTAGAAGAAAAGCTGAACTTTTTCCCCAGCTAATACAGGTCAGATAAAACAGAGAGAAGAGACAAAATTATTCTGCAACTTAACCTAGGATTCATTCCCAGCTTCCAGGATGGGAGCACATCTGCTTAAGTCCATAGGTACCACATCAGTTGAAGCCCAGCAAGAGGCTACCAATGGATCTAATACAGGGTTTGATATCCACAGCTTCTGACTATGATCACATCTTAGCATAATGTGCTCAAACAAGTAACTTCATGGAACACTGAAACAGCATATCTCAACACTGACCTCAAGCCAAGGCTGAACTGTTTCACTGAATAAAAAATACAGTCTCCAAATCTCAGACAGGGAAAACACAGCACAGGCAAAATCCTACAACTCACATAAACAATGACAACTGCAACATCTGAACCATGAGGACACTCCTAAAGACAAGGTATTAATGCACCATGCACTAAGTGCAAACAGGAAAAATGAGTAACTACCAACCAGCATTAACAAATCAGAACACAAACCTACCAAGCTGTGCTACAACATTATATCTCAATTGTTATACATGACTCAAGGCAGACTTAAGTTCATGAGGCTTTTGTAACAAGAGATTTCTTCTCCCCAGCTCACCATATGTAAGGAACAATTATTTACCAGTACGTTTGACAGGCTGACATAACTACAGTAATGTGCCAAGTACTGTAAGTCTTGTTACAAGTCAAAAGTAGATGTTGAATAGTATTTCTAATTTCAAGTCCCTCAGCATTTTGTTATTTTATAAAACAAAGCAAAAAAATCCCAAAAGATCTGCTAGATGTTGTTAGATAAATCATTGTTTCACTTCTACCCTGAATTTCTGAATATTCTTCCAAAGTCAGATACAGTTACCTATGAAGAATCAATCTCTCTTTATCATCTTCCACTTGAAGGAAAAATAATTTCTAGTTCCCTCAAATCTGAAATTAATTTCATATGCCAAAGAAAAAAATCACTGCACACATTAGGACTGCTGTGTTAAGGGCTGCAAGGGAACTTTGTTTCACTGTGATACAAAACACAAAAATGCTAAGCTGACAAAAGACAACAGATTTAAGAGACACTAGACCTTGGAAGAAAAAAAAAGGAGGAAAAGAATGCCACAGTCCCTGTAAAACTGCCTTTGACACAGTGGGCAGAAGGAACACAGAATACAGCTGTCCTCATCAGATCAGTGTTTCAGATCTCTCAACAAGGGCGGTATCTATCTCAGCAAGATGACAACAAACTCAAAAGTTCAGTCTCAGCCACCTGAGGGAAGGGAAATGTCTTCCTTCTTTTTCAGTTGATACTTGTTTTCTGACAGAATACAAAATCGCATCAAACTCTTGATATCAAAAAGCAATGGCTTCTGAAATTTTGAATTATCAGTGTAAGCTGTCCCACCATTACATTCAAAGAATTGTTTTTCAGTGACCGAATATTTGGGAACCTTCCACTGAACCACGCATGCTGCACAAGTACCATTCATGAAACTGCATATGAGGATGCTCATTACATGTTAAAAAGCCAATACCACCCCTGTCACACTGCCACTTGGTGCCTTAACACGAGCCACGGAGACCTTGCTGAAGAAAAAAAGAAGGAATATTTTAAAGTGTTGAATAACATTGAGATTCTATGGAAGTAAGCCTAACAAGCTTTTCGAGCCTTTATTTAACATAAAAAACATTTAACTGCATAATACATTAAACGACTTGAAAAGGCAACCCATATAGCTTCTGTAGACTAAAAAAAAATTCAAGGAACCCCAAAATCAATCAGGTGTATTTTTACATGAGAACAAGAAAATGTTTTTCAATCTCCTCTGTAGCAAATATGCAAAGTGTTGTACCATAGTACTAGAGTGGGGAGGCACAAAAACCCAAATCCTACTACAGTTATACAAAGCTGCAGGAAAAAAAAAAATCAAGCTAATTCAAAATCAAACCTTAGACAAAGAAGTCAGAATAGTCCTCCATCTATGAAAGAATGTTTTAAAACAATGTTACTACTTTAAGCAAGCTCAATCTCACCCACAACTAAATATCAGAACTAGTCTTAGGGTTTCTGTTAATCTTAAGTTTCTACTTCATATCTAAAAATCAATCTTATTTGATTATAAACACTTTGAAGTCCCTTAAGTATTTCACTTTTGGAGTCACAGAATTCCAGACACTTGGTAAGATTACTTCATCTCCAGTTATCGTACAAACCAGCAAACCAAAACTAATTAAATGTGTGGGTGATACAAGAAGTCAAAAGGTCAGGTCATAACATTTCATTTTTTATGCTGGGATACAGAATCCTTTAAGTTAAAAATTAAGTTTCATGCACAGGGTGCTTAAAAATGTACATTCTCAGCACAGAAAAAATAACCAAATGCTGCAACAGTAAGCAGTATGAATTTTAATGATTTTAACTACTTTTAGCTATACCAATTGTGTCAGAAGGAAGATTAAAGCATAACAAGCATTTAATAACTAAAAATCTACCTGCCATTGTAACAAGATTGGGAGCTCAGTATGGTGCTCATCCTGAGCATCCACCTCATTAAGTGGGATACCTCAGCAGTGTCAACTTTTAATCAACACATTTAGACCACTTCCATTATAACTTGAGCAAGCAAGTCCACAAACCATGAGAAATGAAGAGGCAGGAAATAGATGTTTTTATCCAGGCAGCACATCAATACTGCCAGCTGCCCCACAACCTGCAGCCAGCCAGCACATACCAGTCTCGAGCTAGCCCATGGAAGTGGGAAAGCCAGAATCATCTTGACAAGATGAACATCACAGCCCAATGTCAGCTTTGGCTATTCTGGGGATACAAAAGTTATGTTTCCAGGAACTTCAGTAAGATGTGCATTTAATTCCTTTGAAAATTCAGCCATTAAATTGAGAGAACAAATTCACTGACCAGTTCTAATTTCTCTGAATCTATAAATATCATTTAATTCTTTATTTCTGCTTTTGCCTCTCAACATTATAGAAACAGGTCACAGAAAATCAGAAGTTACATGCTTAGAGGAAAGAGCTACCCTGAATACATAGCCGGGTTAGTAAAGCAGCTTGATTAAACTGAGTGCCCAAACAGCCAAGCATTTGCAAGTCAATTCTAGACAACTTCCACCTGCCTAACTGAAAGAAAAAAACTGGCCCAGTTCCAACAGCTGGATTGGATTTAACTAATGCCTTCCCTCTTGCATATGAGCATATCCTTGAGTACAATTTATATACTTCACAACATAGGTGTGGGTACAAACAGTAAAAGCTGATGTTCGTATGATGAAGTAAACACTGTTCTTCCCTAGAAACTGCTTTACACTGGCCTTTTTTCCCTTTCCTTCCCTGACACCTCTTAACAAGTATGAAATACTGCAATGCACATGAAAATGCAGAAGCCTCAGGAGCAAGGCTGGTTTGGGCCTGAAAAAAAAACCCATCAAAATGCTTGTTTGTATACAATTGATGAGACAATTGTCAGCTGCCCATCTTTGGTTAGCATCAGAAGCAAAATATTCCTAATTTGCATAGGCATATAATTAGTATGTGTAAAGTTGACACTTAAACTGATGATATTGTTCTACTTCTTCTGGTAACAGCTGGCTTTAATTTAAAAACAATGACAAGGAACACGGACAGGAGGTGACTGCTATTCTATCTGTTCACACTTTCAAAGTGCATACTCCAAGAATTGCAAGCATATCACAAAACAAGAGGGAAGAAATCTGGGACTGCATCATGATGATCTGAATGCAACTACTTAATCACATCTGGAGGAATTAAAAACAATGATGCTCTGAACACCAATCTCATCTAGTTCTTTTGGACATACAAAAAGATTTGCCATCCATGCCAAAGTAAACCAAATGTTTAGTCCAAATTAACCCTTCTAGCTAGGTTTATTCCCTTCCTTACAAGCATCATGGATTATTATCCATCTTTTTCCCCTGAACCAATGTATGTTCTAAACAGACTCTTCCCCAAGCCCAATTTTGAGACTTACCTAATTATCAAGTGCTCCTATATAAAGCTCTAAATTGTCCTTCTAAGAAAAAAAAAAATATTTTTTTCCCCCCAGTTGTATAGACTACAAAGTTAGAACAACTTGACTTCTGGCTCTGTTATCATAGCACCACATTAAATTATGCTGACTCAGTTAAAAATGCAGGCAGGGGGCATGGATTCCACAGGACAAGCAACAGATCTACCAAAGCAGCCAAACAAACTCAAAATGTGTCTGTACTTCGATCTGATACTCCGAGACACTCTTATTTCATTTGATTACTATTTGACCCAAAAGGTATTTGCTCCTCTTTTAGGTATTATTTTGCAGAAGATATTAAAACTTCGTTGAGATTCCCTGAGTGCTGCAGGACCATAGTATTTTAAAGCCTCTTTTTGGCCTTTAATTTTTAACATAGTAGTAGGTACATTAAGAGCAGGGTGCAGTATTTATGCTACTGTATTTTATCTCATGATCTGTCTGGGACCTATGTTGATCAGGGTTAATAAAGGCCACTAAAAGAAAACTAGTTCTTTTGCAGTTAGAGCTGCCACACTTTTTTTTTTTTTTTTTAATCCCCACTTTGGGGTCCCTGAAATTAGGCCCAGATGCCTTTTGTTAACTAGTCTGTGGCAAAAAAATTCAAGTATCTGAACCTGGCTAGCCTCAGCAAACTGGAGGAATGACAGATCTCCCATAACTCTTTTACTTAGTGGTGGGTAATGACTCACTGAAGTCAGACTCTCATGCCAATATGGAAAGCCACAAACCCCCAATTATTACTGCTCATGATGCTGACTCACCTGAAAGCCCTGTGGAAGCAGACAGAGCTGCCCATCCACATTGTCTGCTTCTACTGCTCCAGAAGATCTTGGCAGAAAAGCAATTGCTATGTTTATTTCTTACCAGCTCTTTCGCAAGGATATTCTTCGAGGTCCTGATATTCTCTCTCCAACTGTTCAACCTCCATACTGAGCTATTAGCAGCAAAGAAGTGAGAAAAGTGAGCACTCATGTTTTCATTCCCATATACCTATTACCCAGTTTACATGTACAAACCTATCAATCAACCCTCAGGAGACTGGACTCAAAGCAAGTTGGTTGGCTACATTCAACACAAATTGCATCAATACTGAAAGACATGAAGCAGTCTAGAATACAATGAACATGTTATCTCCTGGTTTGATACAGAATAAAAGAGCTGGAATTCTCTATTCAACATCAAAACTCAAGGAAGGAATATAAAAACTGGTCGGTTTCCATCTACTGTTGTGTGAATGAAGGACATAATATCCTGTCAAAAGTTTTCCACTCAGATGTAGATCTTTAAACTGTTAATCACACTTTTACTGACATCAGACCAAAGACCACAACGCACCCACATGAGCTCCACCTGAAGGCAAAATCAAGTTTCCAGGCAATTCAACAGCATCCCAAGATAAACTCATGACTGCACAACACCAACAGGCAGCAAGGATCACCAGCTAAATCCAGTACTACTTTTGACTGGTGGTCCTAACAGGGCAAGGAACCTCTCCATAGAATGCCACAAAAAGCAGTGGCAATGCAGTCACTTGCCATCTCCATTTTGACAAAGTTTAGTTTGAAAAATTTAGCTGCAGTATTTGGTCATTTATGCTGCAGCCCGATACCTGCATTGAGTTCTTCTTCTCCTCCTGTTTCTCTTGGAAAGAAAAGGGCATACTGAATTTCACAAAGATGCCAGCTCTGCTTTATCTGAATCCTGTAATACACCAAATAAACACCAAGAATAGTGGAAAACAAGATAGTTTAATTACAAGTGATTCCTATTCATACTTTTTTTGAAAGTTAGAAGATTAAGGCTTCTATCACAATAAATAGGCACAAGGAGTTGAAATTCGGTACTTTTATGTTACAGGAATCCGCTTTTGCCAGTACACAAACTTCTTAAAAGGCAATTAGTTATTATCCTATATTGCATGAGCAGTGTAGTAAATGCTTTAGAGTTTCCTGGAAAGAGAAGCTTAACCTGTCCTTGGGGGAAAACAAATGAAGTACCTACATAACTCCTTGGTCTCACCCAAGACATGACACCCCCTCTGTCCTCTCCTAAAGTTTCTAAGCAAGCATCCCTCCCTTTACTGAGCAGGGAAAGCAGCAGACCTCTCTAGCCGAGTGGAAAATCTGACTGCTTCCACAAACAACAAGGAGCCCTTTTCCCTTCCACAGTCCGGAAGACTAGAAGAGTCTGAAGAAGACACTAGAAGACCAACTCAGGTACAGTTTCATTTTTTCACAAATAGATGTTACCAGAAACTAAACTCGCCACCTAATACCATATTTCACAGATACCATAATCAATTCTGTACAGGACATCAATGCAGCAGAGCAAAATTAGGACCTTTCATGGTAACTAGATGCAAACAACTAAAATTTTGATCTCCAAATCAACATAACGATTTAAATACTTTCAAATATAAAAACTTATATTAAATTGTAGATAACCACTTTCAAGAAATTAATTACAAAATTGAGTGTTGGGTCAGAAAGACTTCACAGATTTCTGCAGCAAACACCAGAAGACCAGAGATTCTTAAGCTTGCCGAACATACTAGTTTCCCTTAGAAAAGGATAAAAGAAAAAAAAAATACAAGGCTAAATACTAGCTAGATACCTTCTTGTGCAATCTGCGTTTAAATAAAGACACTCCCTTTTCAGATACTTAAAGTCTTCAACTGTAATATCAAAGTACCTCAGATGATCATCCTGTGAATCCATGATATATTTATAAGCACCTCCCTGTGAAGTGGGGAAATAAGTTTTGTTATTCCATCTATAAAATAGGAAAATAATTGCAATTTGCATACATTCACAGGGTGCCATGGAAAAAACCCAATAAATCAAGTCCCTAGAGAGCTAGGCTATATTCAACCACAGCAAACTTTTTTTGTATAATATTACATGGTTCAAATGAAATCAGATTTTCTTTGCTGTTTTTTGAAAGATATAATCAAAAGGCAAAAAAAAGATTAAACATGTGCTAGCTGCCTAATTAAATCTATGAAGAGATCATTCTGCTCAAGATGCAAGAGAAAACAACAAACCCAGCTGACAACGCAGGAAGAAGATGGAGCAGTAGGAAGTAGAAAACACACTCTAGCAATATCCCACAATCTTATGAACCTTGTCAGCTGCCCTTTAGATTTAATCATTTCAATATCCTGAATTCTACCTCACTTTTTAATGTGACAGAAACAGAATCAGTGTGCTTACATTACTTGAACATTTTGGGTATCATACTTCTTTCCTTGAGGATTCCTTCAGTTTTCCAAAATGCCAATGTATACATTCTTCCATTAAAAAAAAAGTGCTTTCACAGTGATTGCACATGTCATTGCTCCTTTAATGCCTCTTCTTGTCTGGAACGTTGCTCCTCGGTGCTCTTTGATCAGTGCTATGAACACTACAGATTCTTCTTGCACACCTGGCAAAGGGTGGTTAACAGGATCCTGTTGAATTGCAGCAGAGCTCTCATCTCAGGATCCTCTCCTGATACGGAAAGCCTTCTGTATCTGGCTCAAAGTCAGATTTTTATTGCAGGGAAATTACTACCACTGACTTTGCATCTAACATTACATGTGTGTGAAAAGAAGTGAGGCCCTGATGCCAAAAAGCTGCATTCAAAGAATATCTGCTGGTTAGGGTTACTTAAGTTACCTCAGCAAGATACAACAGAATTTCATCAACCTTCTGACTTACACTGTAGTTGACTAAGAAAAGGCAAGGACTAGGACTCCAAGAACTACAAACCTGAAATGTGAAACTGCACCTGGTCAGGAATCCCCTCCTGCACCTCTGAAAACCTGGGCACAAGCCACCCTAGCACCCTGTGAGACTGACGACCTTCTCCTCACACAGATGAGCTCTGACTGTGTTCCACACCAGCAAGTTTTGCAGTGGGGCTTGAACACTCATCTCCATCAAGGCTTACAAGTCTTGAAAGGAAGCTGTTTCTTCAAACTGATTTTGTGAATCACTTGCTCTATTACCACCTCCAAAGTCCACCTGTTACTGAATCTGACAATAACAAAGGTTAAAAATGCTCAAGAAGTCCTCAGCTGATGAGACATGAGAGAGTATGAGGGAAATGAGTAATTCAGTAACAGGTGTTTGAATGAAGAAGATACAAATTTGTCTCCTGTTCTGGAGACACTAGGTACATGATATATTCCTATTCTGTACTTGCTGTATTTTTAAAATACATACAAAATGTATTTTTTAAATACATACAAAAGTTTAAAGCTGACTGCAACGTTTACTTAGCCTGAGAAAGGAGACAAGTTTCAGGTGACCCAGAGGAGCCTCCCCAGCAGATTTAATGGTGTTAATCTGATTGTGAAGGGATAACAATCCTACAATTAAATACCACTAGACAAGATATATCTTTTCCCCCTCACACTGACCTCCTTGAGCCACCACAGGTCTTCTCCAGATGTGAAGGGCTGGCTCAGGAAGCTGAGGGAGCATAAAATTAAAGAAACATGAAGAGCTTTGCCACTAGTTCACTCCAAGGCACAGATAGTTCCGATGCAGGACTAACTTTTTGGAAGAAACCAGTGCTTTTGACTATCCACATTAAATTTTGTGAAATGGAATACAAAGCCCAGTTTCTGCTATTATATTAGTAATCAGGAATTCAATTCAGTATCAGAGTTTCCCACAGCAGGTATTTTGGAAACAACTGACAGACTCTATTCTTGGAAAAGATACAGGTTTTGGATTTCTTTTTCAAATCAGGTCAGTTGACAATTTGTCTTTACTACTTGATGACATAACCCATTATCTACTAGTTCATTGCCTCCTGTAGCCTGTTATAAATTAGATGCCTCATTCCACTTCTAATCCCACAACAAACAAAAATCTGATCAGTTACTTGTAGCTGGTCCATCCTCCTAATTGCTGTCTTTTCATATAACACAGTTTTTGGAGGACAAAACATCCTGCTTGGATATATGCTGGAACTGTACAATCATAAAAGCCTCAAAGAACTTATGTAAAAAATAGTTAAACAGCTCTTTAAAACTAGTCTGTTACGCTGCTACGAGCTGCGACCAGACTTCAATATTCTACAAATTAAAAATCAATCCTTTCATAAAAGAAGCTTTAGAGATACCAGTGCCACTGCTGTAGTGTTAGAAATACACAAGAATGAAGAAAAACAAATTCTGTAATTACAGGAAGATTACCAGAGGCTTGGTATATCACAACAGCAAACAGCAATAATTGGGCCTCAATACAGCAAGCAGAGATCCCAATCAGCTTATGAAGATTATGTTCAGCAAGAGATTCCATCTCCAAATTGCATTCTCCACAGGTATTTTGGAAATAAACAATGATTTCCTAAAGTATCTGTGTATTTAAATCTTTTAAAACACAATGCATTCAATTGATTTTGAACCTCAAGGAAAACACTACACAGTACACCTAAATGGACTTATCAGGTGTTGCTTTCTGCCAAGAGTCACGAACATTTTACTCTGCTGTACCATCTACCTGCAGACTAAAATTAGGAAAATTCTGCAGCAATAGCAACCAAAGAGGCTTCCCACATCTGTACCTTACTTCCTACCCATGTAATTCTTCCCAAGGTACAAACATGTGCACTTGTATTCTCCCAGGAGTACATACACTGGGCTCAAAAGGCAATAAAGAGGCAGCTGGAGTCAAAAACTCTGCCTGAGAGTACTGGATCTTGTATTACATCTTCTTCCCAACAGGAAGTTACCTGACACCTGTGTTTTCACTTTACCTACTGAGACTCAACAAGCCAGTGAACTTTTTAAGACAGCAGGTCGACAGTACCTTAAACCTACCTAAACCAGCTGTTAAAGCCCTACTCCCTTGGGGCATCCTTTCCTGTGTCAAAGCAAAAGGTAGAGCATCAATCTGCACTGTGAAATCTTGAAAGAAACTGCATAGGTACAAAGTAGCTGAGAGTAATGGAATTCTGGGACTGCAACAACGCTTAAGAGTTTCATGAAGCCTTGGAGGGGAATATAGGGAGACAGCAAAAACTCTCCTTAGTGCACAGAACAGCACCCAGAAATGAGCTGGCAGCAGCATGTCCGCTCATTCGCTAACACTGTGCAGGTATGGAACCTTCACTGCAAAAAGCCTTTGACACTTGACACTTTGACATCTGATAGGAACGTGGCTTTAAGTCAGACTGTACCTTTTCCGAGATGCACAGATTTGGCCTCCTCAGAATGACATTCCTCTGCTTGCAAAAATATTCATGGCAGCATTAGAGAAAAATGGGAATGAATTCAAGCATCCTCAAAAACCAGATCCTCACTTTCAGCAATGCAGGAGCAGTAAATACACTGAATCTGCCAGAGCTGATGATGGAGCTCTGGGCTAAGCTCAATTTCTTTCTCTGCCTCATTTGGGGTGAGGATGCTGAAAGTACAGAATAAAAATGTATCCTTCAAAGTTCCTGATCCCAAAGGCCATACAACTGCTTGTAACTGGGGAAAAGGCATCAGTGACCAGGACTTCAGAAATTAAAAATCAAATAGAGTAGGAGATGAAAGATGACAGAGTAGCTATACTTCCTTGTGGTAAATGGCCCTCAACAAATTTCAGAAGGATAATCCTGCAGCCTAACCAATAGAAGATCAAGGACTTGTCTTCTTTTGACTTATGACTAGGGGTATGACAAGTGTACAAAAAGAAAATTTTAATCCCAGTCACTTAAGTGTTTTTACATAAAGTTATCCAGTTTATAACACACTAACTTTTCTAGGTTTGGGTTTCTTTTAAATGAGTGCACATAAAGTTTTAATTTAGTACGCACTTTGCTAATTACATGACCAGATAGTCTCATTATATCACACACAAAAAATACCAGCAAGTCATGCAGACAGCCCTGCTCATAACACCTCTGCTCATCAAGACTTTTTCCTCAGTTTTAGGCAGGGATGCTGACTAATCCTGACAGAAAGAAATGGGCTGATTGTTTGATCCATCACCTTAAACATCAGATCTGTGAGTCAACAAATGGGTGCCTGCTATTGTAATGAAGAATTAGCAACATTTCTAATCCAAGACATTGAAGGAGTAAATAAGGCAAAGAGGATGTTACTAAGCAAAGAATGAAGCTGAAGAACTGCAAAAATCAGAAGGTTCAAAATAAGTTTTATAAAAGCTAGGCTAGCTTAGATATGAATATAAATAAATAAACATAGTTACAACAGGCATCACAAATTAAGTGATTGCAACTATTTAATTTTGTCCTGTAAAGCCTCAACTGTACTGAAATAATCAGTGCTGGATATTTAGGATAAGGAAATCACTGAGACTTAAGACTCATGTCCATAACTAGTGCAGGAAAGCCTTCTCATTTTATGTGTAACAATTCAAAAATCTCTTCCACATCTCAGGAGAAGAATTCAGAAGGCTGTGAGGAGAGAACTGGAGTTGTTTGTCCAGATGAAGCCGTGAGTGTCTTGGCTCCTTACTGATCAGCTCTGCAGGTTTTGGTTAACTTTGTCTGCTGCTAATCACATGTCAGTACCTATAAAAATAGAAAAATCCCACTAATAAAAGAAAGAGCAGAAACTCATATTAAGTGAACAACACTTAATTTCTGGCATTTGATTTTGCTATTATCACCTATGAAGGCTAAATATTTTTTGGAATATTAATACCCCAAAATCAGAATTCCTGTTCAATATCAACAACTCTGTCTCCCTAGAAGAGGAAGACAACAAAGAGGTATGGAACTTCCACCCAAAGCAGAAACTAGAAAAAGGAGAGTGAACCTGTGCAGGTCAAAGATTCAGAACCTTTGATTTCTGCTCAACAGATCTGTTCCTTTGCTCTTAGAAAAGCACAATGAAAAGCTGTATGGGGTACATAACAAAATCCCAAAGTACTTACTCATCTTTTGTTTCCCTTAAAGTTGCATTAAGAAAAAGCAAAGACAATTATATGGCCCAGCAAGCTCAGTAATAAAAGATGAGTTAACTACAAATTAAAGGAGTAAGTATTTTGGTCTGCCAGAAGAGTCTGTACCCAGAGGGGATCAATAGTAACTCACAAGTACTTAATAGCAGTCCAAGATTACTAAAGAATGTGTTCAAGCCTGATGTGTTCAAAGGCAATGACTGTTTCCAGGCAGAAGGTGACTCAAGTGCCACTGTTTTCAAACTGAAGCTGAGACTGTACAGATTTGAATATTTTAAATTTTCCAGAGGACATAATCTAGATATCAGATAATGATTTATTATGCCATCATTCTAAACAGTTCATTTCTCTTTGGTGGAACTTGACAAAATGAGAAGATGTAGATCAATGCCAATGAAAGCATTGATGCCTCCTGACTTCCAAAGCTGAGTAGAGAAAATTTGAGGCAGGATCTCTACATAAAACTCTTCATTGCAGTACAGGGAGCAAACCAAGGATATTTAATTGCTGACAGTTGGGAATGAGGTATATTTGATTTAGAAAACAAATACTTTGTGAAGAGTCAATAACTTTCACTACATAGAGACAATCTGTGCAATCAGCAGGTCAGTCTGTGTACCAGTTCCTCAAGAGAGGCACAGTGACTAATGGCAATTATATAGCTCTGCTGTGCTCATTCATTCTCCACTCTAAACTTAACTTACATTGTTTTACTTTTAGAGGCTTAAGTTAGATAAAGTTTACCCAGGAAGGGAACTTCGAACATGAACTTTTAAATACCCGGATCAGAAAAAAGTCAAAAAGAAGGTTTAGTAGAAAACCTCAGGCATTTAATAAAAAATAAATTGTTTTGAAAGACACTGAAATATTTCCAATCTTTAAAAGTCCTTTAAATGAACCTAAACTTCATTTTGGTGTATCTCCATGGGTATACAACTTTGAAATACCTCTGCTTATTATTAATTATATAAAATTAATTATATAAATTTAAATTATATTATACATAATTTAATTATACAAAATTTTACTTATTTGTTAGTGCAAAAGAAATATGTTACTTAGATTTTTAACCCTTTTCAAAAGCAGATACGATAGCTTTAACCACATCACAATTACTGGAGCTCTGCACCAGTCTCAGGCTCAGCCACAGAAAGGAAATCAGTCAGCACACTGGAAGACAACCCTAGGGATATACTTCTCCATAAAAGCAAACACACTACTCCAAAATAATTATTCCCCTTCAGGGTGAAATGGGAGCTAAGCTACCTTAGCTGGTCTGGCAGAAGTAATCTCAGCAAAGCTTAGGCAGTCCATTCCCTCCTTTCCCCCCATGGAGGCAGATATTCAATTCCCCTAGTCCTGGGCATGCTATAATATAAGCAAGCGTGGATGACAGATCAGTTCACACTAGGCATGAACATACCTAACCTTTCCCTGTTTAGAGCTCTGATGGATTCAGGCCAGTGACCGAGAAAGCAGCAACAAAGCCGGTAACCAATACGGAGAGATGAGACAAGGACAAAATGAATGAGGAGCAGCAGGAAGAGCCTCACTGGATGAGAAGGGGAAAAAGAAATGCACCACGCCCCCTCCTTACCCTGAGGAGCAACTGCTAAACAGAAGGATGGGCAATTTTTAGTTACTTTCTAACATATACTAATGTTAGGCAGAAGTGTTGAAGTTATCATACTCTATACATGCAATATTTTCTGTGAGAAAGATTCAATGTTGCAGATTTAAATAAAAATTAAAGATTACTTTACACTGTGAATGTCATCTTAAAGACACTGCTGCTGCTAAGCCTGACCTGCATAAAATTGTCTCCACCCAAACAACAGCAGCAGAAGTGTGAATTCTGCTAAAATACAAAATGTGCTTTCAGAGGACAAAAATTCCAGTCCACCGATCACAAAAGTTAAATGATAAAAATCAACGGAAGCATAGAAAACACCCTCAGGTGAAGTCAAAGTAATCTGACACATATTTAGGTTTTCACTCTAGCGAATCCTAAGCCGATTTCAATCCTAGCCTGATTTCAGAGCTCCCTCCCCCTTCCTTTCCTATTACAGAAACTTAAACACAAGATTTGGGATTTCCTCTTCCAATTGTGAGTAGAACTGAAGATGTGCCCGATAATGACACGCAGATTCGAATACCTCTGAAACATCTCTAGGGAATAAGCTCCCGACAACCCCGAAACTCTCAAATTCGGGGGAGTAAACTACTACCCCATCAGAATCACCGGGCACTGCACTCCTTCTCCATTGAGATGGAGACGCCCAGCAGACCATTACTGATGTGCCTGCCAGCATTTGAAAATGAAATATAAAAACTGAAAAGAAAAAAGGGGCAGACACCCGGTAGGACCGGGAACAAAACGGGCCAGCACAGCGCACTGTAACAAGGCTCACCAGAGCGTGGGAGCGGTCCCCGGCAGCAGCAGCGGCCTCCGTGCGCGGCAGCGGCACCGCGGGGCGAGGGCAGGGCAGCCCCGAGCCCCTGCGGAAGGGCCGCCACCGCCCCGGGGAGCGGCACAAAAGGCGGCCGGCACCATTGTCCGGAGCCCCATCCGAGCCCCGGGCCCGGGGAAGGCGGCAGGACGGGGCGGCCGCCGGGCTGGGAGCGGGGAGCGGCGCGGCAGGAGAAGGCGCCGCATCCCGCCGGCCCTGCCCGGGCCCCGGCGAGCCGGGC
>VZTB01009268.1:1038202-1050069 GCA_013397245.1 Thryothorus ludovicianus
GGGGGCGGAGAACGGGGGGCGGGAGCGCACGTGACGCAGGGGGCGGGCGGACCTGTCCAATCGCAGAGCGGTTTCCCGGCTGTGGTCCCGCCTCTGCCCCGCCCCCGCCCCGCGTGGCATTGTGGGGCGTGTAGTCCCGGCGAGCGGCGGCTCCGCACGTGGAGCGGCGGCCCGGCCGCGGGGTTCCGGCTCGACGCCGGGCGCTCTGGGGCTCCGGGAGAGCCGAGGGGACTGTGCCTGACGGTACTGTGCATACAGACCCGCAGAACAGGTCAGGCTGGAGGGGCCTACAGCGGGACATCTGGTCCAGCCTCCCTGCTCAAGCAGGGCCAGCCTGTAGCACATGGCACAGGACTGTGTCCAAACGGTTCTGGATATCTCCAGTGAAGGAGACTCCACGGTCTCCTCTCCGGGCAAACTGTTCCAGAGTGTGGTCACTCACACACTAAAGTTCTTCCCCATGTTCAGGTGGAGCTTCCTGTGCATCAGTTTCTCTCCCTTGCCGCTTGTCCTATTGCTCGGCACCACCCAGCAGAGCCTGGCTCCACCCGCTTGGCGCCCTCCCTTCCCTGACTCACAGCCATTGATGGGATCTCCGAGTCTCGTCTTCTCAAGGCTGGACAGGCCCAGCTCCCTCAGCCTTTCCTCGCAGGAGAAATGTGCCAGTCCCTTTGAGATGTTAATTTTGAGGAATTAAGAATTTTAGAAAAGTTAAGATCACAGTGAGAATAGATGCTGTGTTAGCTAAAAAAAATAAATAAGCTTTACCCAACAGAAGCCAGATCTCAGATAAAATATCCAAGATCTAGTAACTCATTGTTTGTCAATTTTATGGACAATAGCCAGCTTTCCCATGATAGGAAACAAATTGAACGCAAGAAACTGCAAATTCTACCAAAGATTTGTTTGTCACGAATACCCTGAAAAGGTAAAAAGGTCAGAGCAAAGAAGACTTAGTTTACTTCATCATTTTAATTGATTCCTCATAAAAAAGACCCCCTACTCATTTCAGGAAACAAACCACACATCCTTAATAGCCTCCTTGCCAATTAGCATATGAAGCGAAGAAGGAGAAATGACAAAAGTATGAATATGCATTTGTATTTTGTATATTCAACATTTTTGTACATAAAAGCTTTGTAATCATCTATGAAACTTTGCAATGTGCATTAGAGAAATATCCCACAAACCACAATAAAAACATACACTTTCTAACTCCAAACTGTTAGAGAGTCTTTGTCTGTTAATAGATGGACATTGATATTAGATCAAGGTTCATATTTCTTTAATTCACCTTAACCATCTCTGCAGCTCTCCTCTGTCCCTGCTCCAGGAGCTCCCTGTCTCCCTTGTGCTGAGGAGCCCAGAACTGGGCACAGCTCTCCAGACATGGCCTCAGCAGGGCTGAGTAGAGCAGCAGGATCACCACCCTCAGCCTGCTGGCAATGCTCTTCCTCAAGTACCCCAGGATTCCACTGGTCCTGTTAGCTGTGGGTTTGTCCCCCAAAAGCTCTCTGGGGTGACCCCACTGGCACGGCTCATGTGACCTCAGGCAGCTCTGCCAGCCAGGGCTGTGTCTGCTCCGCACCTCCCTCTGCTCCTCATGACTGCACTAACATTGCTGTGCACTGCCTGGGAAATGCTGCACAAACAAGCACCTAAGAAATCCAGGTGTTTTGGGAAGCCTCGAGTCTCCTTTGGTGAGTGAGTTTGCCATGCAAGCAAGCCCTGCCTGGAAAAAGCAAATCCAGGGCTTTGCCAACACACCCTTCATACCACACGTGGCAGCTGGAGTACCTAGTGTAACACAGCACAAAGAGGCTCTGCCAGCCCAACAGATTGTCCCCAAACTGTCAAAATTATTGCACTGTGACTCCCCGTGTGCAGCTCTGGGGGTGTTTGGACAGACTGCAGATTGATCCAGCACCTCCAGATTGGTGGTAGCCTGGGCTCAGCAGTTTGGGTTAAATACAGTGCCCTGAAGTCACACCTGGAATTTCCATGGTAGAAAAGAGGATGTATGTGGGTGATGTAGTTGTAGACAGTGGTAAGCAGTGATCTAACACCATGCATAAAGCAGAGCATTATCCAAGAAAACCAAAACCCCAAAATAATGAAAACATGTAACATTCAAATTTAGCTCATCTTATACCACATCAGGTTCTGCAACAGATCCTTATAGCTATAAATAATTTTTTCACAGACCTCTTTCAGAGTCTCTCCCTCTAATTGACAGCTCAGCTTTTTATTTGCCTTCTCCCAACCCCTCTTTGAATCATTCAAGTGACTATAACTTGTACCTCACAGCTCTGGCAAAACAAGGCTTGCAGCCTGATGGAGATGAGAAAAAATCTGGAAGACTAATGCTCTTCCTCACCCTCATTGAGCTGCATGCCAAATGTTCTTCTCTGACAGATCAATGTAGCATTTCCATCTCTCTCGTTTCCAAGTCATTTCGACTCCCAATACACTTTCCTCTGTGCCTTTTCCCAACAGCTTTATCTGGGCATGCTGCACCATTGTTGCTAGGAGTGGAAGAGAAGAGGTGTCAGAAGCAGGCAAAGCCAAACAATGTGGCTGGTGTTTGTCAGAGATAGCTTCTAGGCTGTGTCACTTGCCCATTTGAAGGAAAATTGGCTGTCCAGCTGTCTTCAGGAGAGCTCCTAAAGCAGATTCAGCAGCTGAGAACTTTGTTTTACCCCCCTGAGGAAGGTGGGTGTAGCTGCCAGCTAGGGCTGACTCGGGCCTGGTAGGACAGCAGAGCAATGCTGATACGATCCCTGCTAGGCAGGATCTGCTCTCTGGAGGAATTGCTCACCTTTACCATGAACAAAAGATTATTGTTCAGCACCACTCAGAGTAAACTGAGAGGCAAAAGGAAGAAGACTTGCAACTAAAAATTTCAGTGTCTCCAGGTTGGGATAACTTAATTTACCAATTCATTAATCTATACCCATTCCACTAGATAGGATTTATAGATCCACTGGTGTTTTCTCTCCCATTTCTTCCTCGATATAAGCCCTGCAGAGCTTCTATGGTGCATTTAATTAGTCCTAGTAAACACTCAGGAACTGAATACCTCTTAGACAGAGCTACATGGAAGTTTGCTTGGCTCTACTGCCTGAATAAAGCTTTGTGGTGGAGCTCTTGACTTGGTAATTGAAGTTGCATGTACTCAGAGAAAACATTTTGATGCAGTTAAGCAAATACTACTTTTTGGCACTGTAATTAACAGATACTACTAAAATGTAAGGAATGAGTACTTTGAAAACAGAACAAACCATGTGGATCTGGGTGGCCGTTCTTCATCATCATGAGTTTCATATCAACGTGTTCTTGTTGCCAAGACCTGCAAGATATGTGTCTGAGCCATGAGCACATTTAAAGGATTCATTGACCCTGAGCAGCCTCCCCGTGCTCCATTTCCATCCTTTGCCCCAGTGATGCTGCAGCCATAGCCCAGGGTGTCTCGGCTGGGCAATGAGGAAGGGTGAAGGAGAGCAAAATAAGATGGCTAGGGCCACCAAGGTCTGCAGGTCTGTCAGTGCCCTGACAACATAAACTCTGTAGCTTAAAGAGCTATGAGGAGGAAAGATCTTTCATAATTCAAAGATATGGGGTAATAAGAACTTTGCAGGTGTCCCATTACTGGACAGAGTTGAGTAGTGCTTGTTTCTGGGATGACCTGTTTGCTCCAGCAAAGCTGGATCAGCCCAATGAATATTCCCATATTTTGGGAAGAGCACGTGGTCATCTTGAATCCACCTGCAGTGTCAGAGTCAGAGGCCACTCACCCTGTGGTTGCCAGCCACTTGTTCTTTTGCTCTCAGCGATCTTGTATCCACCAGGCAACAGGGCTGCAAGAAAACCAGCGTGTAAAAACACTGTCATGAACCTGAGTCATGTTCTTACTGGCAATCCCTCCAAGGAGGATTGTGGAGGTTTAGGTGCACTGCTCTAAGATGCTGTCCCACCCTGCTAATGGATTTTAGAAGGCGAGGCAGGAGAGACAAATAAAACGTGTCAGCTCCTCAGTCTCTGTTCACAGCCATGAGCAGCTGAAGCCGAGACCTTCGGGGTGGAGGAGGTATGGATACCTCCCCAGCAGAGGAGAGGGGTGGCTGGCAAGGGGGATCATCTTGAAACACTGCTGCTCACTTGGCTACAAACCACATGTCAAGAGCAGTCTGTAAAATTATGTAACTTGTAACCACAGGAAGGTACAAGGATTGCTGCTTAAGTTTAAGCTGTTACCTAAAGCACCCATAGGTCTCATGCTTTGCTTGCCCACCTCAAAACGGGACACCCAAGCACCTGGGATGCAGGACAGCTGTAACCATGTGTCACCGCTGGCACGGCAGAGCGAGAGAAAGCCTTTTTGCCCCACAAAATCTGCGCTGTTCATGTGCTAACTCTCAGCAGATGTTACCTTCCATGCCTTGCCTTCTAGTACCTCCTGGGACAGCGTGACTGGTGCAGGCTCAGACCCTTGCCTGGCTGGGGTCCCTGCCCAGACCCTCTGTGGCTGTCCTACCATATGTACAGCTCTCCAGCAGCTGGCTGAGCAGCGTCTCCTTGGGTGTTCCTTTCTCACAAAAAGGGATGAGTAACGCACAAAGTAAATTAAAGCAATGCCTCTGACACTCATTTTCCCTTAAGGTATCTGTATTGTTAATGCGTGTTTGCAGTTCTCTCCATCACTGAGGTAAAAGAAATTGTCTTCATAGGAAAAGATTTATGTTCTTACTTCATTGCAACTATGGCTTAGTTATGACAGTGAGCTAAATCCTGGTAGAGCCTCCAGCTTTGCCAAAGGCTGCCAACAAATGCTGTGCGAGCTAAGAGTAACACACACTCCAGGAGAAATGAGATAGATGCACTGAAGAGAAGCCCATCGTAAGCTGCTGTGTAGAAAGATCCACAAGCCCCAGGTCAGGAAATCCCTAAGCTGAAAACAGTTGAAACACTGGGAATGTGCTGGAGGGAGCATCACTTTTTCTCTTGTTCTTATGCTTTTCTTTAATACATCCGTATTTACTGGTATAGACTGATGGAGATGCAACAGTCTTACTGAATTCAGACATGCTTTTGGTCTGACCCACAATAGTCCTTATATTCACAGCAGAAAATTAGTGCTCAGCGAACCATGTCAGTGTGAATTTGACACCTGAGTAGTCCCAGAGTACAGTGTGGTCCTCCAGTTTCAAAGCAGTAGGTTATGGCTGTCACCTGGTTGTCCTGTTGCTGCTTTGCGCCTTCTCTGGTCACCCACCCTGGAGGCAGCTTACCTTGTGCCAGACTCCAGTCTGGGGTGAAAACAGCTGATTTTTGGGAAGAAAACTCCAGCCATAGGTTTGGATGATGCACACAAGTAAACACTCTCTGGTTGCAGTGGGGCTGTGCATCTCATCAAATTGGCTCTCTGATATTGTTTTCCAGTCTTTCAGCAGTGTCTCAGCAGATCTGGCAGTCTAAAATACTTCTCTAGAGCAGAGCACCTTATCCTGCTACCTGTAGGCAGCATGGTCAATAGCACCTTGCAAAAGCCAGCAGCTCCAGTGGCCTCTCAGGAGCTGTGCAGACTGGTGAATGGCTCAGGGAAATGAGTGCCCTCCTCAGTATCTCTGTGCCAGGACCAGTCCCAGAGAGCTGCCCTTTCTGCTGGAAGAAGGCACTTCTGGGGGCAACACAAAGAGCTGGTGAGGGAGCTGGCATGAGGCTGGCTTTGGGAGAACCAGTGAACAGCCCAGGGTCAGGATTTACAAATGCCTCATTATCTGCAGATGAGGAACAGAAGCATTGAGGGAGCAGCTGGATAGTCTGCTAGCATTTTCAGAATCTGGGGGACATTGTTAGGGAAGGAGGAACCATAAAACCTCTGGTTATTCATAGGTTCCCTGTGTTCTGTCTGAGCCAAGTTGCTGTCTCAGCATCTTTGTCGATGCTTTAACTGGGAGAATTAGGTTCTGCTCCTTCTGGCTCAGAGCATCACTTTCCTTCTCTGCTATTCTCAGAGGAAATCCCAGAGTATGCAATATTTCCTCATCTTCTGTTGTTTCCTGTTTTTAGGCAGCTCCACACAAGAGCTGGTGAGCTGCTGTTGGGGGTGACAGCAAGATGGGCATGAAATAGGAGCCTCATGGGCAAGCATCTTCTGCTGTGGTACCCAAGCAAGAAGAGCTGAGGCGGGTCCCAGGTCATGTCCAGGTCCAGACCAGGGAGTTTTATGGCTTGGTACAGGGATAGCTGCAATGTAGCTCGGGCAGAGACCAAGGGCAAAAGCCCTACTTAAAAACAGTGCCTGAGATAAGGGGAGTGAGTCCTTGCCAAGGCTCCTCACAGCTTGTTCTCAAACAGCTCTTTGATTCAAGGCCAGGCAGCTGCACTGTCAAAGCTGGCCCTGGGCCCAGGCAGCCCAAGCCCCAGGAGGAGGGGGATGTGCTGAGGGCCTGGGTACCCACCTGGAGCTGACATCCCTATCTCCTGATGTCTGAGCTCCAGGCAGCCACCAAAACTTGACAGGTCACAGATATTCACTCCAGCTTTTCCAAATCTAAGGTAGATGATGATCAGAGCCAGAATGTCATCCTGCCCAGAGGATCCAAACAGGGCTTCTGAGATACTGTTTGCAGAACCATGGATCCACCTCCCTCTTGGCTTTGGCCTTGAGTTGCAGGTACTCAGGAGGCTGCCTGAGCTTGGCTGTGCCACAAACAGCAAAGCCTGACGGACTTGCTGTTTTTTCTATTAAAAATATTTTGTAGAAATAGCTCTGGACGATCTTCCCCATGGCCCAGAGCCTTTGGCACAGGCAGCCTGGAAATGCACTGGTTGAAGCTCAGTTCCAGAGCCAAAAAGGGCCAGAAAATCTCTGGCACAGGCAATGGTGTAGCTGAAGGAGCTATTAAAGGAATGCAATTTACAGAAAAGGTCCCTGAGGACCTGGGAGTGACTGTCCACAGGATGACTCTTAATTTATATTTCAAAGAGGATAATTCAATTGGCATAATTGGGAGTTTTGTCTTATTGTCATGGCCCTGCACCTACAAGCCCTGCTGTGATGTTCTCCTGTGAGCCATGATGGCCGCCAGTGTGAGAATCACTGTCTTTTGCCATCTCTCTTCGTACTCCCTGCCTCGCTGCATCTTCTAGGCAGAAAAGCTCCTCAAAATCTTCATGCAAGCTATGGAGACTGTGGCAAGTGGAGAATGTCACAGTGGTTGAGGGAAATCCTGCCTTGGGAGCCATGGGACTCGCATCAGCAACCCAAACCCCATGCACTGCATCCTGCCAGAGTCATGGGCCAGATGAAGGTTACTGCTCTCCATCTATGAGGAGGTGGCCACTGGGACCATGGAGACAATTGTCAGTGTCCCTTGCAGCAGGGTGCTGGTGTTGCACATGTCTCTGTGGTCAGTGTGTGCACAATAAGGACAGTTCAGAGCTGGGTGTGCTGCCCAGGGCTGGTGTTGGTGAGGTTCAGCAGGGACAGACAGCTCTGTTGTCACAGCCCACTCCTGAGAGCTGGCAGGACACATGCCCATGGCCTGTCCTCCCCAGAACTATTGAAGCTTCTGCAAACCAGCCTGTACACCCACTCAGGGCTTCAGCTGGACCATGAAACACAGGAGAGCCCTGACTGGCTCTGTTTGGTCTCTAAAGACAGATTCAGATAGGACAACCTCATTTTAGTGAACACTTATGAAGTCTCTGGAGTGCTGGTAGACTGTGAGGTCAGATCTCAACTTGCAAAATCCATTATGCTGACAACCTCAAGCAATGAGAAGTTTCATAGAACAATAGAATATTCTGAGTTGGAACAGACCCACAAGTATCATCAAGTCCAACTCTTGGCCCTGCATATCAGACAAGGTCTTGTATTCTGGCAGCATGAAGGAAAAGGATATTTCTTCTCTTGTAGGCTCTGATTTGGTGGCACTGGAAGATCACTTCTGAAATCAGCTAACTGCAGGTTTGGAGCTCTGTGGTTGGGGTGACCTTCATCAGCTCCAGAACAATAATGAGAAGCCATACTGCCAGCTTCCTAAACACCACAGTGCCCGGACCCCGATGCTTTGAAGAGGTGATGAGTGATGCACAATAGCTGACACAGAGATAGGAGAGAGGAGATTGATCAACCATAGTCAGATGTGTTTAGCTAGCACAGATGTGAAGAGCCAGCACATTACCATCTGTGCTGGGCTTCCACGGCAAGATTTCGGCAGCAGAGGGGCTACAGGGATGGGTTCTGTGAGAAGCTGCAGAAGCTTCCCCCATGTCCTACAGAGCCAATGCCAGCCAGCTCCAAGATGGACCCGATAGAAAAGGGCAGGGTGGGGGGAAGGTGTTTAAAGACTTGGTTTTATTTCTCATTACTCTGCTCTGCTTTGATTTGGAACAAATTAATTTCTCTGAGTTGAGTCTGGTTTGCCCACAACAGTAATTGGTGAGTGATCCCTCCCTGTCCTTAAATCAGCCCATGAGCATTTGTCCTGTTTTTCTCCCCATATCCTGCTGAGAAGAGAGCGTAATGAAGTGACTTGGTGGGCACTGGGTGTGCAGCCAGAGTCAGCCCACCACACAAAGCATGATGACCTGTTTCAGATTTTGGTATATGTTAGCAATACACTCTTTCCCCTAAACACAGTTGCTGAGAGCTGAAGGACTTATATCTGCACTGCAGAAAAAAGGAGAAGAATCTCAAAGTGGAATTGCAGTGACACCAAAGCCTTCACTTGGATTTGATCTGATTTCACTAACTCAGAATTGGAATTTTTTTGTGTGTAAGCAAAGGTAATTTAATGACAATAATTATAACCAAAAAGGCAAAGATTTACTGAGGTGGATCTGGGATGTTTCCAACCCCCCCCCTCAACCCCTCTCCCTTGATTCCAGCAACACAACATGCAATTGCACAGTGTGTGCATGTTGTGCAACCAGCCAGAGCAGGCTGCTTCTGTCCCTGGTTAATGCAGCTCTGATTACAGCATCCTTAGAAAGGCGGATTTTCTTTCACGTTCTCATATCCAAGTATTAACCTGCCCTGACATCGCTTCATTTGCCAGAGCTGATAGCACAGCTTGAGATTGCTTCACTGCAGAGATTACACAGAAGTAGAGGCAGATTCCAGTGACTTCTGCTCTGCAAAACAACTTCTAGTTTTTGCTCCACTATAAGTTAATATATATTTATATATTTTTTTTTACACGGTTTTATATATATACATATTTATTCTCTCTGTGTAATACCTTGTCTTCTTGCAGAGATAAGAAAGTCACAAATGCAGTTCCAGTGTGAATCTGGAACAAGAGATAGTTGCCTTTGTGTTCCTTGATGGAAGAAAATTCAGCTGGAGCTATGGTTATACCAACACAAACCCTCTACAAGTGGCTACCACCATCTCCTTCTCCTTTGAGGAGAGATTCTGTATATTTAAATCCTGAAAATACATTTGGTACCAGGCTGCTATGAACAATATAGAATATCCTTCTTGTTTCAGTAACTATGATTTGTAAGGAGTCACCAAGGTGGTGAGTCTCTGTGCTTACACATTGGAGCTGGTTTCACATGATTATTGGCAAAAGTGGCAATTTTATTTTAAAACCTCCTGTGATCTGATCTCAGGATCTATTTGGATCTTCAGTCCCCATGGCAATAGCTTCTCAAAGCCTGAAAATAACAATGTGCACAGCTATTTTGACTGAATAAACCAGATGCCACGTATGCAGAAGGCTAAACGTAACAGTGTGTGCTTGTGGGGTGCGGGTTTCGTTTCAGTCGTGAAAGTAAACAGCAATTTTCCAAGTGCACATAAAGATATGCTCTACTTGGTCAGATGTGTCGAGAGTGACATTTGTATACTGTCTCTTTTTAAACCAGATCTGCATTCAGCCCTTTTCATGGATTTCTAATGATACCTGATGTGGCGGGAACTCACCACTCTTCCCAGCGAAGAACCGCTGGAATGGTGCCACAGAAAAGGAGAGGGAGAAAAAGATATTCTAGCTTAATTTTGGATAATCATATGTTCCCCCTTTGCCTGGAGCTGTTAATCAAAACGGGAAGCCTTGTGAGTTGTTTTGGTTAAGAATAGAAATCTGTTTTCATCTTTGGTGCTGCCTTAGGTGTTGGAAGATAATGTGCGATGAAGGAAGAAACTACACAGTAAGCTTCTTTACTCACTTTGAGTAAAGAATGGCTTTCTGCCACTCTGAGGGACCTTCTTTTAGTCCTGTAAGAGTGTTCTGGATAAATCTCTCCCTGCAGGTCACCAGGTAGCACATGGACTTTCTCTCCTGATTGCCAAACTCTGCATCACTTCTGGAGTCTGCCTCCTGTGTGATCCCTGTGCAGGAATGCCAGGAGCTGGCAGGAACAGAGTCCCTCAGGAAGCTGGGCACCATTTACCATTGGTACTCACCTGCTGGCTGCTGTTCATGTGCTTGCAGCCTGACCCAGGCTGTTGTGTGGGGGATGTTGGGACAGCTGGACCCACACAAAGCTTTGTTCACAGGGTCTGTAGCTGGTGACATGCATTGACTTCAGAGATAACAGCTAGTCTTTGAGAAAGGTAAAAAAATGAAAGGAGAGAAAAAGAAGGGAAGGGAAAGCTCATCCTCATGACCAGCTGGGAGAAGAAGGTACAGGAGGTCTTCAGAGGAGAGTCCTCCCCTAAGCATCCTCTCTGCTGACATCTTTCACCTCTCCACAGAAAAATTTCCCATGTAAGTATGTAGGGGTTTTAGGGACTTTTTTGACTCACACAAACTTACTGCTGGTTGGACTCCATGATCTTAGAGGTATTTTCTGATCTAAATGATTTTATGATTCTATATATGGTTCTATGATTTTGTTGGGGTTTTTTTATATGATTATATGATTATATGATTTTTGTTATATGATTTTGTTGTGTTCTCTAATGTAAGCTGAGAGCAAGAGCCCAGGAATAGGATGAGATATGGGACAGAAAGGTGATTCTCATGCTGGTGGCCGTTACTTTTCATGGCAGACTGTCATAATGGGGCTTGCAGGTGCAGAGCTGTGGCAATAAGACAAAATCAACATGGGTTGCATGGGGGTCCAAGAGATCCCAGCAGCATGGCAGCGAGCAGTGAGGAGCCCGCAGAGCTCCAGACAGCAGCTTTTCATGTCACACAGGCTGAGGCACTTCAAGCTCTGCTCAACCCAGAGCAAAGCTGTGGCATGGCTGAGAAGCACACACAGCTGGGAAACACTCCCAGTTGGAGCTGTACAACTCTAAATTGTCTCTTTTTATTATCACAACCAGCAGAGCGGGGATGACGACTACTCGCCACGATGACATCGCGCCAGCTGCGAGCGAGCTTGCTTAAAGACAAGTGTCCTCAGCCCCTTGCTTGAGTCTCACAGGCCAGCTGGAACAAGGGCATCCCAAGCATCCCATGGGACTTGGATGAGGTGACTGAGCCTCATGGCTCACTGGCCAGGATGGGGCAATGCCAGGTGCTGAACTGGACTTGCCAGGACCCTGCTGGAGGAGATTGGGGCCCATTAACTCCAAGCTCAGCATGGGGCATCTGGCTGCAGATGGGACACATCATTGCAGATGACTGCCATTCCTGTCTCCAGCATCCACCAATGGCTGCTGTTATCCTGGGCAGGAGCATCCGACCCTCTGTGTTCCAGCAGCAGGGATTGAGCTAAGCCAGTCCTGAGTTTGGCTTTGTCTTCAGGGTGAACTCAGGAGGGACTTTTAAGCTTTCTTCAGCAGTGCAAGGAAAAGGGAGAAGTAAGGAGCAAGCAAGGAATGGAAGTCAAGGCAAAAGAAAAAGCAGGCAGAGGCAGGAAAATGACGAGAGGAGAGGAGAGGAGAGGAGAGGAGAGGAGAG
>VZTB01009268.1:1050202-1080266 GCA_013397245.1 Thryothorus ludovicianus
AGAGAGGAGAGGAGAGGGGAAAAAGGGCAAAAGAAAACTAATAAGGAGTGCTGTAGTTCCTACTTCATTGCTTGTCTTAAACAGCAGATTTAAAGTGCAACCTCAAGCACTATGAGTATTGGCAATGCTCTATCTAAGCTAAAATATGACAACATAGCAGGAGCAAAAAATGTGAGTGTGGACTAATTGAGAGGGGAGGGAGCCTTTTGTAAGCAATTGTTTGCAGATAGTTTTATGATGATTCAACACTGTTGATGTAAAATCTGGCTTAGTTGAGATGGATGTCAGCCAGCCTGGTGTGGCTACTAAAATTTAGCTGAAATTGGTATTTTACACCAATTGTTTTAGGTGAGGAGTGGGTTTCTGCCTTTTTGGCTGGCATCCCTCCTGCCAGCCCCAGACACAAGGGCTGGTTGTGCTCCCTGAGGCCCCTGCCATGTGCCAGTATGGGTGGTTGGCAGGCTTGTCGTGAACCAGGTCAGAGAACTGATCCATAGGAAAAAGAGAAAAAGGGAGAGAGATGTTTGTGGTGGTCTTTTTTCTTTTCACAGGCTGTTTTTCCTGCCCTCAGCTAGCTACTAAGTGAGAAACCACCAGGGCCTCCCAAAAACCCTCCAGCAAACCTTCAGCAACATGGATCAGTATTTCCCCAGCAGCCAAGGTAAATACAAGCAGTGAGGGAAAACAACAGTGGTAAATCCCAAAACCCTGCAAGCCTCCTTCATGCACTTTGAAAAATGGTAGTGACAGGGTACCCTGTTTGGGGGGGATGCTGGGTGGGGCCCCTCAGGGACCCCCTTGGCAGCCCCACGTGCTCCCCCCTGCCCCTCGGCGGGAGCGCTGCTCGCTCTGTGAAATGCTGAGCTGCACATCACCACGTCCCTTGTCAGCACTCAGCAAGCTCATATTAAAACAAGAGGGAACCCAAGTGGATGAGCAACTGAAAGCCTCCCTGCTGGCTACAGGGAATTCCTTCCCTGGCAGAAAATCATTGCCAGATCTACCAAAATTTCTGCCAGATTTCTCTTCTTCCACATACTAAATGAGAGTTCAGATAATTATCTCAGTGCCACAGATTTTAATATTTTTTGAAGTGTTGCATAGAGCATACTTGGTGAGTCCCTGGCATTGCCCTGTCAGTGTAAAGGGATAGGGCTTCCTTGTGTTTGAAGAGATAACAGTGCTCCAGGCTACAAAAGATAACTGTGCTTTTTAATTTAATCTTACAGCCATGACAGCAGTGCAGGGGGTCTCTGCTGCAAATATGCTCAACCTGCATTGACTGATGGCTGTAATATCTGAAACCTGGTAGGTTGCTTTGGGGAAAGTGCCAGAATAAGCATCTTTTGCTTACTACAAAATCTCAGAAGACTGAGATGCAGTCAGATGTAAATACTTGGTTTGGTGGATAATACATTTGGGGTTCTGTTGAGACTCTCACTAGGTGCTGGTTTGCTGATAGTTACAGTCACATTTTTGAGTGGTATCAAACACGGGGTGATACATTGGGTCCTAAAGCTGGAGGGGAAATCCTTATAGATTATGAGGAGGAAAGAAAACCATTCATCTTCCTTTTACATTTCACTTTTACATTTCACAGCTAAGGCAGAAATTTTAAGATTTCTGTGCAGATCATTAGAAAGCTGTATTGGTAGGGACAAGAGTAAAACATGATTACATTTTAATAATCTAGTAGAAATGCAATGCAGGACAACAAATGCAGCTAATAAAACTTCACCTCTTAGACCTTTTAGTTGTATATGTGACCAATATACAACTTATCTGTAGCAATAGTTTTTTGGATGTTACTTACAGCATTAAAAAAGTAATAAATCCCTCATAATGAGCTTTAGCATCTATATTTCAGTTTGCTCTGCAAAAGGATGCTGAGAAGTGAAACAATGAATTAGAGGGCAGATGTTTTTCATCAAGTGTCCTTAATTGCTACCCAGGTTGCATTTCTGGCAGCTTGGCAGGAGACCTCTGCAAAGGGCAGTCATGGTGATGGAAGATGCCACAGTGATGGGCATGTGAAACAGCAGCAGCAACCTGGATAACTGTCACAAGCACAGGTCCAAACCAGTCTATTGCAGCAGTGATTTTTCAAAGTGCCAGCTGTGCCCACGGCCCAAGGAACAGCTTTCTAACTCACCTGTGAGAAGCTAAAAAGTGGGGAAGAGAACCACAGTAGATGCCTGCTGCTAACGAAGCAGGGTCCACAAGTAGAACTGCTTCAGACCTAAATTAGCTGCCACCCTTCAAAATAATGGGTAATGCTGTGTTAGTCCCTTTCTGAACACTGCTCCATGGGTTTTAATTACAGTTTGTCTCAGAAGGCACAGTGCCTGCTCTGCTCCTTGATCTGCCGTGAACTTGGTGACACCAGGGACCCTTTTTTGTCACCTTGGCAGGCCCCAAACACTCACCATTCTCATCTATAGTAGGTGTTTTTTTGGCAGAATTCAGCAAACTCATGCTCTGGTCCTACAAATTGCTTCTCAAGGAGCATGGAGCCAACACAGGAAAAAGCTAGAGAACAAGTAATTAATTTTCCAAACATGTTCTTTTGTCTTTAGATTTACCAGGCCTTGTGAAGGGCATGGGCAGCCAGTTTGGTTGCACTTGGGTCTCTTCATGGTGAGTTTGGCTGATGTGGGATTTTTTATGGACCACTCTGATGGGTCCCCATAGCAATTTTCCCCAAGAAATACAGCAGTGTATTTGTCACTACTGGATTGTTGCTTTTCCCTTGTGTACCTTTCCTTTCTCCAACTTCTCCTTGAAATGATGAGGGCTATATGTAAGAAATCACATGGTTTGGCATAAAAACACCTGATCTTAACTCAGTTTACCCAGATCAGAAGCAGATTTAAGCCAAATCACAAGAGTATCCCCTCTGCTTTTGGTATTGATTTAAACTGGGGAGAAAGTAGGAAGATTAAAGATTAAATGGTCTCTTTTAGCCACTGCCAGCCTGCCTGAGCAAGGAGTGTGGGTGGTATGGGCTGTACCCATCACCGTCAGCCTCTTAACATGCACACACCCTCTGGGGTCAAAGACTTTTTAAATACCCTTGACCCAGCAGAAAAGCACAAAATTTTTGGCCACGAATCACAAATCCGTTATTTGAAAGACAAGTATCTTTGGAAATTGCTGAGGGATATGAGATTTTAGGTGAGCTCACGGAGTCACAGAATCACAGAATATTCTGAGCTGGAAGGGGCACACAAGGATCATCAAGTCCAGCTCTTGAGAGAGTGACCCATAAAGGAGTAAAACCCACAGCTTTGGAGTTATTAGTGCCATGCTTCAACCAGCTGAGCTAATCTCAGGGAAGACTTTGGAAAGCAGGTCTTGTTTCTGGTCCACAGCAAACATCAGCATGCCTGGGATAGAAAGCAGGAAAAGCTATGGTATGTTTGCACCTCTTCTTTGGGTGACAAAAAACAAAGTTATAATCACACTGGTTTATCCTTATTTGATAACTACATGCTATCTCTTATCTTCAATAAGCTGATAACTTGTGGTTTATCCAAAAAAAAAGGATCTTTTCCATGTTTTCACACTGCCATGGATTAACACCCTTCTTCAGATGCCACCCTAGAAAGCATTGCCTTCTCCTCTCAAGTTTTCTCCCCATGAGCACTGGTGTCTTTGCTCAGGCAATGGCTCCAAATGCCCAGGTCACCAGGCAGGACATGGATCATGGAGTCCATCCCAGCTCCCCAGCAAAGTCACCTGGCCATCAGCAGGGGGGCCATGGCCTGGGCTGTGTCCCTGCATGCACGTATCTCTCAGCTGCCAGGATAAACCTATCAGCTCAGAGCTGTGTAATGTGTTTCCTTGATGGATCACTATAAAATCACCAAGAGATCCTGAGGCAATCTGACACCTGCAATCTGCTGGAGGAGCAGATACTTCTTTGGAAGGTGACTTGGCAGGGGAAGGCAGGGTATTTTTCCCTCACAATTTTTCTCTCTGCCTGGTCACAGCAGGTTATTTGACAACTGTTTAAACCAGCTAGAGAGTAATTGTTTTTCTTTTGAGTAAACCCAAGTTGAAATGAAAGAAAACTGTACGATCTTAAGGCTGTGGTGTAGAAAGGAGGAGGAGAGGGCAAGGCTGTGTAAAATTACACTGTCTGAGAAAGTCACAGGGATTTAACTGCTTACAATCCCATTAGGCTTGTGCTGAAGAAGGCGAATCTGGTTTAAGCTGGAGCAGGGTTTCCAAAGCCTCTGCCATCATAGGGAGCCTGGAGCAACTCCTGCCTGGCTGGTATTTACAGCAGACACCCAGTGCTTGCCAGGGTGGCAGCTACTGCCCTGCACTGCCTTGCTTGTTCCCATGGCCAATCCCCCATCCTGCCCCAACCACAGTTATTTGGATGGGCTAGAACATTGCCCCTGAGCTGGAAACCTCCAGCCCAAGGATTTGCAGTGCTGTCTCATCCTCTCCAGTGTGCCAGGGAAGAAGGCCAACCCTCTGGGGTGGCCAGTTTTGGGCCAACATGGTAGCCTGGGACGTGTCATGTTGGTGGCCAGGTGCCACGCAGTTGTCCCCAAAGGGCACTGCTGTGGCCTGCTGCAAAGGGAGATGATGGGCAGAGCTCGAGTCTTATGGGAAAACATGGATTCCTGAAATGATGTGATGGGTCGTGCCAGGTCCCGAGATGTCGGGTTGGGTGAGCTCTGACAGGTTTGTGCAGGCATGAGGAACAGCACTGCTCGTGTAGGGATGCGGGTTCCATGCTAAGAGCCAGCTCCAAGCAAGGTGTTGAGCTGTGGAGAGGCAGGTTAATCCCTTGTGGGAGCTGAGATTGCACAAGTTATTTGGGAAGCTGAAAGCTAAACTCAGATGGAATCAGTAGTGCCAAAGGAACTGTAGCCAGCCCTCATTTCAGCAACACCACACTGCAGTGCTCATGTCATCCAAGGAAGAAAAATCTCTTTGAGCCCGGATTACCTAACATCAATCAGTACTGGAGTGTTTGATTTAATGCCTATTTACTATTTTACTTTAAATATTTTAAAATATCTAGCTAGGAAGTTATCTGTATCTTTTTCACATTCAAATTGCAAGAACATGATACTTTTGCACTGATGGAGTTGTAATTTAAACAGTTAGTTAATTCTTTTTCAATATTAACATTCCAAGAAGCAAAACAAGTATCGAGACAAAAAGCAAAAAGGCTGAGTGAAGAATATTTACACTATGATTTGTCATATATTAGTCTTCAAATGGCCATCACTGTCCTCATTATTGTGCATATTATGATTAATCATTACTGTTCAATGTTTATCTTCAGGAATGCCCTGAGCTTATTTCTCAGGTTTTCCTTACATAATTGATATGTCCTGAGGAGTTAATTGCTACAGATGATGCACAGAAATTTCAGAAAATGTGGAAAATAACTTCAAAATTAACAAGGGATAAAAATAAGAAAATGTGGAGTGGGCAAATCAACATTTGGTGATGATAAGACACTTTTGTTAGTATTTTATAGTGACTTTCCATTCTGGACAGAGTAAAGACTTTAGATGTCTTTGTATGTCTGCATGCTTCAGAAAGCAGAAATTATGATACACTTTTGTTTTGATTCTTATATTTTCCTATCCCACTCTATTTAGGGGCTTCATCTGCCTGTACTATCTTGAGCAGCCTTAGGACAGGAAGGTTAGGTTGGCACAGCTTGCTGCCCTCTCAAGGCTCAAACTGAAGGTAAAAACCCTTCTTAGATACCTGGATTTAGTCTTGCTTCTTACAGCTCAGCATTTTTGCCAATTTACGACAGGTTGAGCACATAGAATCACATGAAATCACCTTGGAAAAGGCCTTGACTGTTGATCCAGTACTACCAAGTACACCATTAAACCATGTCCCCACTCGCCACATCGGCACATCTTTTAAATACCTCCAGGAATGGGGACTCCACCACTTTCCTAGGCAGCCTGTTCCAATGCCTGACAACCTTTTTGGGAAAGAAGTTTTTCCTAGTATCCAATCTAAACTTCCCTTAGTGCAACTCGAGGCCATTTCCTTTTTGCCCTTCACTAGAGAAGAGGCTGACCCCCACCTGGCTATACCATACTTTTAAGGCATTTGTTGAGAGGGATAAGGTCTCCCCGAGCCTCCTTTTCTCCAGGTGCCATGCCACTCACAGTCCCAGGTCCCTTCAGGGTTCCATAGCAGCCAGTTATTGCTGTTTTCCAGTGGAAAGGCACATTTTGGACTGCACCACACCAAGCTCCTGATTCAGAAGGGAATTAAGTGGGTATGGTTAGCTCAGCCCACAGTTCCTGAGCCTAAATCCAGAAATGTGAACCTCAAAATCCTGTGCAAGCTTAGAGAGGGTTCAGATTTAGGGACATGGCCTCAATGCATGTCACACCTAGAAAGCAGAGGCATCGGGAGCCAGCGACCTGCAGCGCAGCCAAGCCTACCCTTCAGGGCTGCTGCTGGAGACCTGCTTTGGGTGGTGGTTCATCGTGCTGGGCACAGCTTCTTGTCCCACTGAATGGGTCAGCCTCCTGTCATGGCCAGGCCTGGGCCACCAGAGGGTTACCCTAAACTGCAGAGGACCAGCTACAGCCAGCAGCAAGGGGGGTGAACTGAGAAAGCACCTTCTTCCCTCACAAAGGGTTGCAATTTAAAGCAAAGCTCTGAGCCTGTGTTTGCTAAAAGTTTCCTGGCTCATTGTACTGAGGTTTCTTTAAGACCCCCTCTCCATCCCCATCTGCAATACCTGAACCAGAGGCATCTGCCTCTGGGCACAGGCTTCTCTTCTTGCATATATGTGAAAATGTAAGTCTGGAAAATGTCTTATTTGAGCTAAAACCAGGGGCTCAAGTACATTGTATAGCCACAATGTATCTTTATAAAGGTAAATAAATGCATATAGTATAGAAATACAGATTTGTGTTCATTATGTAATATTAATACCTGTTTCATATATAAATGCTCTACTTGTGTATATATAGACTTACATAATCTTTATAAATTTTGCTTATATAGACACATTAGATACAAAAATCTGTATTTGTCTATGGTAGCTTTGGCATTTTATGTACCTAGTGTGGCACTTTCCCTTCAGCTGCAGGTGGAGAGGCTTTGACACTGTGCTGGGTGCATCTTTGAAACACAGCATGCAGGAAGGGAAACACAGCCCAGTTCCGATTGGATTAATCCACCCGGAGCGATGCTCCCAATTCCTCCTGTAAACATGGCTTTGAGGTTTCGATAGGAGAGGGGCAGAGGTTTGTGGAAGAGGGGGCCACTTCCCTGCAGAAGGGACTGGTGGTTTTGCAATGTGTTCCTGGAAGAAGGAGAGAAGGGAGTGATGGTGAGTTTGTGTGTCTGTGCAGTGGGGTCCTGGATGCTGGATGTGCTCAACCCACACTGGGAGGCACAGATACTCAGGAAGAGGAGAAAGGGTGAGGGAAGATGCCAAGGGAGGTTTGAGCATGCCAAGGCTTGAGCAGGGATGGATTCCTGGTGCTACAGCTCATCTGCCACAGGACACGGTGGGTGCTGGGGTCTCGGCAGATGTGCCAATGGGAAAGTGACCATGCAAAGGTTGGGGCTCCTTGGAGATGACCAGGCTGCTCCTCCTGGCATCCAGAAGCAAGGTTCCTCTTCAGTCAGGTCAATACTCCTAAAGCAACAAAAAGGTATTGCTTTTGTTCTAGATCAAAACAGAGGAAGGAAAAAAATTAAAAACCTGGAAATATTTGTGACAAGGCCCCTGGGCTTGCAAGGTAAGTGATTCCCTTCCCAGCAGGAAGCATGCAGTGGTGGTGCCTGTGCAAGAGGCACACTTGGCAGCACACCCTTGTCCTGCTCAGCTTCACACTGCAGATGGGGTCTGTCCCTGAGCAGAGCATGGTCAGGGAGGGCCAGATCTTGTCCTGGATAGGCCACCTGGATAGCTGTGCTGCTGTGAGCAGAGGGAAGCCATCAGGCTGGGACAGAGGGAGAGAGGCTGTGGCTGCTGTGGCACATGTGAGGTTCCCATCTGCCATGCAGAAGCTTGGCTGTGCAGAGTTGTTTAGGAGAGCTCTGCTGTGCTCGGAGGGAAAAGAGCAATTATCTGTCCTGCCAGTGAGTTCTCAGGTTTATGTATAGCCCCACGCCTTCCCCTAAACAAGCTTCAATGCAGAAATTGCAAAGCTGAAGAGATCCTCTGCAATTAGGGGAGAAGACATCCCTCTTTCAGCTAACGGGAGAAAAAGAGCCGAATGAAACCCTGCATTGTTAATGTGCTCTGGCTTAGTCAGTGGGGAGGGTAATAAACAAGGCAGACTTGGTTGGGATAAAAAAAGCGTCGAGTATGGCGAGATTATGAAACAATAGGTACTGATAGAGAGGCAGCACAGAGCCAGCCGCAGAGCAGAAGCTTTACTGAATGCCTGGGTTTGAATGAATCCTAATGATAATCACGGGCTACACGGCAATTTGTTTAAATTACGTGCCTCCTGCTTCCTCCCGGCCTGGCAGAGTGAGTCCGTACATGCTAATTGCTTCATTTTGAAGAGAAAGCTCCTCTCTGTGTGGCAATATTATATATTTAATTTTCGCTGTTTATTTACTCTGCCCTTCTCCGAGCCTTTTGCTGTCTATGAAGGCATCTGCTGCTGTCGTTTTGTGTTTCAAACAAAGGTGTTTGCATCGAAGCTCTGAAGCAGTTACATGGAATCTCTCAAGGAAAAATGGAAAGGATGGATTGGATGAGTGAGATTTTAGGAGGGATTAGGAGCTGTTGAGCCAACCTACAAGTCATTGGTAAGCACCCCTCCACCGCAAGTCCTCTGAGAGGTTGGGACAGGCTGCAGCTTGACCGTCCCTCAAGTACCCTGCTCATTTCCAAGGAAAATGCTGGTGTGTAGGCTGAAGAACACCCAGGAATGTATCCCTTAAGATTAACATCAACTGCATTCACTGGGCATGCTCACTGGAGAGCCTGGGATGCTTATGGTTTATCAGAGAGTAATAATAATAATAATAATAATAATAATAATAATAATAATAATAATAATAATAATAATCTGGAACTTTAGCAAGATTCCTCACTGCTCACTTCCTCAGATGTTCCATTTCATCACTGGAGCAGAAGCAGACTCTGCCACTACCAGCAGCTGCACTACCATAGCACTGGTGGGAGCAGAAGCAGAAGCAGTAGCAGTAGCAACATTCTGGGCATCTATAGCCAGACTTCTTGGTGGTACTACTGAACTTAAACCTGACTCTCCTCTTCTTTCCCTGCCCATTCAGTTTTCCTCAGGAGCCTTTCTTGAAGGATGATTAAACCATTATTGCTACAATTTTTTTGTTGCATCTTTAATGTCCAAAGGGGAGCAGAGAATTCAGTCCCAGGTGCTTTTGTGCACAGTAGTTTATAGGTGTGAATTAGCATCCTCTAAGTTGAATTTCCTCTCATGTGGCCTTCGTTCCCATCTGATTGTGAATCCATCATCTCCTGCAGACTGCTACAGTAGCTCATTTAATTTACACAGGTTTTAAAAATGGTTTTCACAAGGGTCATCTAAAAATGTGGTTGTGAAGGTCACCCTGTTCCAAAACAGCCTATTCCCCAGAATACCTCCCACCAAAACTTGCTGACTAAAATGCCACTACCACGCTGTGGGATACTTCTGAAGGGGTTACAATTATTAAAAAAAATTCACAAGAATATACTAGGGAAAAAAAAGCAGGAACACCTTTTGCAAATGCAGAGTGTTGCTAGTTTGCAGGTCTTACAACCTACCTGAAAGCAGCAGGATTGCTATTTGTTTCCTGCAATTTAAAAAGAAAAAAACAACAAAAAGAAGGGGTTTTTTTCTTCATTCATATCATTAAAGGCATTAGAAAATATTTCTACAGTGACATATCCAAATGGCACAAAGTACCCATATGCAATAACATTTATGACTATTAAATATTGTTTAGAATAATGCCTTTATTATGGGTAGGGCATGTTGCTGTGGTCTCACAAGGAGATGTCACAGAGGAAGGTGTGCCTGGGAGGAGACTGCCTGGATTACAGATGAACCTTGGGCCTTACACTATTTGGCTGCTGCAGCTTCATGTAGTAGCAAAGTGCTGGAGAAGAAGCAAGTCCCTGCTTGTTGCTGTCACTTGCCATCCCCTTGTGAAAATGGCATGAAGAATCATACTTTCAGATAACTCCCAAGCTGGCCTCTGCCTGCACTGCAGGAAAAAGGCTAGGTGTCATACAGGTGACTGCTGGGTCCAGAAAATCATTACCAAGATCAGCTCCTTTCTAGCTACAGGACTGAAGATGGTCCCCAGAGCTCAATCATCACATATCCTGCATAGCCCTGGTGTTCAGACTGTACTGAAAAAAATATCTAATCAGTTTTGGTTCCAAGTTTTAACAAGCTTTTAGCTACAATTAATAACAGAATCATAGAATCACAGAATATGGAGTTGGATGGGACCCACAAGGATCACCGAACCCTGCTCAGAACCATCCCTAAGAGTCACACCAGGTGCCTGAGAGGATTGTCCAAATGCTTCTTGAACTCTGTCAGGCTGGTGCTGTGACCACTTCCCTGGGGAGCTGTTCCAGTGCTCACCCACCCTCTGGGTGAAGAACTTTCTCCAATCTCCAACCTAAACCTCCCCTGACACAACTTCAGGCCTCAGGTCCTGTCACTGGTCATGAGACAGAAGAGATCAATGCCTGACCCTCTTCTTCCCCTCATGAGGAAGCTGCAGACTGCAATGAGGTCTCCCCTCAGTCTCCTCTTCTGCAGGCTGAACAGACCCAGTGCCCTCAGCCACTCCTCTGATGGCTTCCCCTCCAGACCCTTCACCATCTTCGTTGCCCTCCTTTGGACACTCTCTGACAGTTTAATGTCTTGTTTACATTGTGTCACCCAAACCAGCCCCCAGCACTCGAAATGAGGCTGCCCCAGCTCAGAGTAGAGCAGGACAGTCCCCTCCCTTGCCTGGCTGGCCATGCTGTCCCTGATGCTCCCCAGGCAGGGCTGGCCCTCCTGGCTGCCAGGGCACTGCTGACTCAGATTCAGCTTGCCATCAACCAGGGCCCCCAGGTCCCTTTCCTCAGTGCTGCTCTTCAGCCTCTCAATCCCCAGTCTCTACCTACATCCAGGGCTGGTTGTCCCATCCCAGGTACAGAATCTGGCACTTTGACTTGTTGAACTTGATATGATTGGTGCCTGTCACCCTGATTTTTCAAGCTTTTCTGGTGCACTTTCTAACTTGGTGTTTTTCGTAGTTCGTAGCTCTTTCTCACACACGGGTGTTATAATTAGAAATATGTTTTTGTTAAGAAGAGGTTGTTTACATACTTTCTCTTGGTGTGAAAAACAACTGATGGGCAGTTGTCTTGACCAAAGGGATGGGAGAGGTGTCAACCTTCTCCTCCAATCCCTGGTCTGTGTGGAAATACTATAAATTCAGAGTCAGATGTTTTAATAAAGTTTTTAGCCTTCTCATCGAAGAGTGTCCGTGTTCTTGCATGTCCCACAGTGACAGGCAACTGCCCAGACCTCTGATTTGTCAGGGTTTATCTGCAGGGCCTCTCAATCTTCAAGGGAGTCAACAGCTCCTCCCAATTTAGTGTTTTCAGCAAACTTAGTATCCCTTTCATTCCTATGTCCGAGTAATTAACAAAGATGATGGAGAGCATCCGGTCAAGGATGGAGCCCTGTGGAAGCCCACTGGTGACAGGTACCACTCTGATGTCACCCCATTCACTATAATCCTGTGTATCTGACCCATGAGCCAGCTGCTGACCCATTGCATGGTGTGTTTATCCAGCTGTGTGCTGGATATTTTATCCAGAAGGATACTGTGAGACACAGTATCGAAAGCTTTGCTGAAGTCCAAGATTACATCCACTGGCTTTTTGAAATCAACTGGGTGGGTCACCCTGTTGTAGAAGGATATTGGGTTTGATAAGCAGAACTTCCCCCTCATGAAGCCATGATTGCTATGACCAATGTCTGTGTTATCCAGGTGTTTTTCAATACCTCCCAGAATAATCTTCCATTATTTTACTGGGACCGGTCTGGATGTCTTTGTAGATGGCCAAAGCAACTTGGTGAGAGATCAGGACTTGTGCTTATTCATCTTCTCAGAGGATAAAGAAAACAGAGCCAGGTGAAAGCAAGCACTGGGCCTAGCTAGGCATCCAGCTAACTAAGGGAATGTGTTAGATGTGTTTTCTGGAGCACATGGACACAAAGAAGTGCAGTCTGGCTGCAGACCAGCACGACTCCATATGAGGACAAGATCATGCAGCCCAAGGGAGGAACTGGGCAGCGATCGCTGAAGCTTAAGTTAGTCGAGTTGCAGAATAACTCCAGGTTCAAGGAGGAGTCCAAGCCACTGAGCAATTCACCAGTCAAGCTAACACCAGCAGCTGCAGATCCTTCCACATCAATGCAACAGGGTTTGCACTGTATAAATCATGTGCGTCGCTAGACTCAGACACAGGAAAATGAGAAAGGAAGAGAAACAAAGGGCAGAAACGGAGAAGGCTCTAAAAGGGAACTTTCTTACGGACCAATCCTGAAAGCAACAATCAGGCACTGACAATAAAGCACAGCTATGCAGCTCACTGCTACACAAGGTCACAGTTTACCTTCCCCCACAACCGCCCGCAGTGGGAGGCTCATTGTGGAGCGACGGATGCAGAGCTGAATTGACAGCCAAACCTGGGGGATCTGGCTGTTTCCCCAGGATGGATCTGACATCCCTGGCTCTTAGGATGAAGACAAAGGGTGAAATATTATGACTGCCATCCCACAGAGGAGGACGAATAGCAGCCTCATCAAGGCTATCTGCACAACAGGGCAGCCTTATCAGCTCAGGAATAGCAATGTGCTATCCTGAAAAGCATGTCTAGCGAGGGACAAAGCTATTTCAGTAAAACTGGGGTTTTATTTTTTTTTTTAGCAGTGTAACACCCTCTTGAATGCAGTGAGCAGTGATGCAGCTACAAGCAATGTTTTTGACAGTTTAACACTCACTAGCTCAGAAGCTCCTTCCCACTTGCACGGCTTTGTTAGCTGGGGATATCAGCCCTTCCCTCTCCTCACTGACAGAGCTAGCCTGCTTCACCTGATTGAGACTTTCTGCGTGACCTGGGACAGAATACTTAGGGTAGAGTTTTACCAGAACCTTGCTGGCGTGGGCAAGGTATGCTTTTTGCACCAGCTATTGTCACCACCTCCTTCTTTCCCACCCCACTGTGACAGTAGCAGCAGCACCAGCAAACACAGAAAATGCAGAGGATTTTGTCTTTGTCCTCACCATTTGGTCCAGCTCTGTCTCTTCTCCCTAGAGCCCCAACTTTCAGTGTGCTTATAGTGCTGAGAAGCCTCGAGGCACCTCTGTTTGTTTCCTTATCCCAACCAGCATGGTTCTGCAAGGCAAACCTCCAGCAATACGTGGAGAATAGGAAAAAAGGCCATCTGTCACTACTGCTCACTCTGTCTGAGGAAATAATTCAAGCAGCATCAGCAGAGATCTTTTGCTGCGTGACATGCATCTCCCACAGGGACTTTAGCTGACAGGATTATGTTGACCATTGCTTTTTGAATAGACACAGTTTCCCACAATTTGGAAACTGTCAGCCTGCAACAAATAAATAGCTGGTGTATCACTTATTTTAACATTAGGGTGAAAATGGGCTTTAGAGCAGATGAAAAAAAGATTATGAATTGAGAGAGAACTGAAGAACTGGACTACAAGCAACCGAATCCTTTCCTAAAGAAATCTCTGGGAAAGTACAGACTCTTAAGATAATTAGATGGCCCTCCCTTTACTTTAACATCTGAAGAAGGTGTGTTCACACTCCCTACTCAGGGAGCTTAATTTAGGAGTTTTAACTACTACACTCAAATTAGTCATGAGTGACTCAGACTGCTCAGACTTGATTCCTCAGACAATGGAGAGATGGAGTTGTGACAGGCATTAGGGTACAAGCAGTCTGAACATGGCCTTGGCTGCCTCACCTTCTTTCAATGTGATATCCTGACATCCCTCTGAAGAGGGAAGTGCTATTTCCATCCTACACACAGGAAAAGATGACTTTGTCTGGAGCAAGCTACTGACTTGCATGAAAAATGCCTCTTCCACCAGCTTATCTCAATTTTGCCAGCATTTACTTTGGCCAAGAGCAGCACTTTTCCCACACAAAATCCTCACTGAACTACAGCAACCATTATTCAGTATAATACTTGTTCGCTTATGAAAAAGGCATAAGCCCTCCTATACTGAGTACAGATATTTTAAGGGAAAAGGGAATTTAGATTTCTCAACAATGGAGATTTTAACACGGACTGCTTGCCAATATAATGAGCACATCCAAGAAAAACGACTCAAGTTCTCACGTTTGAAGCTAGGAAGTGTCTTGTCTACTAAACATGCCAGAGTTTTCCATGGATGTGACTTGGCTTCAATTTTTGCTCTCCCTATATTATCTTGAATTAAGCTGCAGGCACAACACAATCTAAATACATATACACGAAGATATAAACGCTTTTCTTGGCATGCTCTGGAATTAAGGAATAGTGACCTTAGTTTTATTTACACACTTCACACTGAATTTCTGGCATTTTAGCAGTTGACTCCCCGTGAGAAGGTTCTTTCAATCTCATTTAATTCCCAGCCCACCTCTCTTGACTGCAGCAAAGGAAATTCCAGTGTCTAAGAAACTATTCCTCTTCTGAAGTGTCAGATGTTAGGACTATGTGGAGGGACAAAGAGCTCTTCTGCTGATTCATCTTGGCAGCCAGATCAGGTCAGCTTTCTTAGCTCCAACATAGACTTAGAAAAGGAGCTAGGAAAAGCTGAAATGTCTGGATGGGGAAACTAAAATAAAGAAAATATTAAAGGGGTCTTGCACAAGCCAGGTGAGGTGGGAAATGGTACTTCCAACTCTTTGTTCTTACAAATATTCAACAAACAAAAATTCTACATTCAAGCCACCAAGATTTGCCTCAACAGAGAGCTTACACATGAAGCACTCAGGAAAAGCAAAGGTACAAAGCACTGTACACCTGAGAGCTCGCCCTAATCCTTTTTACATTTGTCTAGAAATCTGTATCATTGAAGTGGAGCATATCCAAAGAAGGGCAACATAGCTGTTGAAGGGTTTGGAGCACAAGTCTTTTGGGCAGCAGCTGAGGGAGCTGGGGGTGTTCAGCCTGGAGAAAAAGAGGCTCGGGGGGACCTTGTCACTCTCTACAACTGCCTGAAAGGAGGGAGGAATCAGGTTTGGGCCAGTCTCTCCTCTGAGGTAACAAGGACAGGAGAACAGGAAACGTCCTCCAGTTGTACCAGCGGAGGTTTAGATTGGATACTAACAAAAATTTCTTCCCTGGAAAGGTTGTCAATCTTTGGAACAGACTGCCTAGGGAAGTGGTGGAGCCCCCATTCCTGCAGGTAGAACATGTAGACGTGGCACCCAGGGATAAGGTTAGTGGTGGACTTGGCAGTGATGGGTTAATGGTTGGGCTTGAGTATCTTAGAAGTCTCTTCCAACCTAAGTGATTCTATAATTCTGTGAAGTCCAAGATATTTTTACTGAAAACTGCTTTATTGCTGAACTGGGCAAGGGAAGGAACAGTGAAGAGGAGTGAAGAGGCACTTTAAATTTGTTCCAAATCTTCCATCACAGGCTTCCTGTAAGTACCTCAGTGGCTTAGTTTTGGACACATTTGTGCAAGCAGTTCTTCACTAAAGCAAGAGGTATTCCATTTCCAGATGTAACAGCGGTTTTGAACACTTTAGGTTACCTGAGGGGCTGGATCCTTGGGCCTTAAAGCCTGGATTCAGAGAGAAAGGTATGAAGCAATATTTTACTGATTTACTTGTGGACCTTTGTGGAACCTTATCTCAGCCATGAGCTTGATTGGTTGACAGTATGCAAGGCAACATCAACACAAACTGATAAGACGAGTGAGTACACAAAAATAATCTAAGAACTCCCTACACTCTAAGAAATTCCAAGAAATTCCCATTATAGAACCTGGTTCCTTCTGTTGTTTTTGCACACAGCTGTATGAACGGCAGTGCACTCCCAAGAAAGCCTGAGGAAAGGAAAAACAGCCTGAATATTCATGGAAGTCTGCATTCTCATGAACATTTGCACCTGAATACTACGTCCTGCCATCTCTGAATGCTCTTTTGGAGCGTGGGATTAGAACTGTGCTGAATGGCATTTAAGAGACCCAAGGCACAGCATGAAGTTTGTCTTTGCAGAGAATCCATGGTAGTGGATCCTGATTTTTTGTGGAAGAGCACCTTTTCAGGAAATCCTTGACAGGTGTTTCTAGCCTTCTAGTACCTAATTAGGATTTTAATCTTGTTGGAATAGTACTACCTGATTTCATCTACCTCTGAAGCACCACAGGCAGTTCCAGTATTATAAAAATAACAACTCCTCTGATCTATATGTAACCTGTATTATGTGTCCTGTCACTTCTATCGATTTGTGGATGCGAAAATAAAGTCTTTTTCAGACTTCATATCTTGCTGCCACAGTATAATGTCAAAAGGACTCAGGAAACATTAGTTAATACAAAGTTTTGTACTCAAAGAGACAGGGTGTCAAAACTGTAACATTTAAAGATTAAGAAAACATTTTGGGCATAAACAATTAGTGGAAATACCTCAACCATTTCACTGGGAAGTATGATTCATTCTTGTTAAAATATATTTGCTAATAGTAAGTATATTGCTAAATCTTAACTGAAATTTACTTTTTTGTGAAATGCAACTTTTAGAAATAGGTATTGCATCCCATTTCTTTGGGCAAAACTGGGACTGGGAACATTTCTAGGAAAACATCTGGATTCTTTGCCAGGTGCTGAAATGATAGGCTGAGACACAGGTTAACTCATATTGTATTTCTGTGGCTAATGGAGCTAAATACAGTCTTGCTTCTTTTAAGAACGCTCATCACAAAACTTATTTTCAGGTGAAAATTGGTCTTTCTTTCCATTTTGATGAATAGATTATAATCAGATTTTTATTTTATTTTGAGTTTTCCTGTCTCACCAATTGCAAAACAAGAGGTTTTCTGACTTTTACAGAAGAGATGCAGTTACATTGTGCAGCATTACAAATGCATCTTATTCTGTTCAAGATGAGAAACGAACAAAATTAAGCCACAAAAGCAGGCTCTTTCCGTATTTTTGATGAATGTAGCATCTATTTTGAGTATTTTATATTTACCAAAATGTTTTCTGTTTCAAAACTCCAGCTCTGATGAAGACAGTCTCCTCCTTTAAAGCAAGTCATTAAGCTCAAGGTAGCAGCTTCTATTGTTAAATTTTCTTAACCACAGCAGCCTTCAGAGTGACCTGTTTGCTGGATGCAGTTAGATACAGTGATTAGAATTTCTTTAAATACTTCCTCCTTTACACATGAACATGAGAAATATAATTCCATGTGAAACATTTGAATGAACACAGAATGGTTGAGCTGGGAAGGGTTCTTCAGATGTCATCTGGCCTACCCCTCCTGCTCATGCAGGGCCAGTTACCCAGGGCCACGTTCAGCTGGCTTTTGAACATCTCCAAGGATGATGACTCCACAACCAGCCTGGCCAAACTATGCCAGTGCTCAGTCACCCTGACAGTAAAAAATGTTTCCTTATGTTCAGAGGGAGCCTCCTGCATGTGTTTCTGCCCATTGCCTTTTGTCCTGTCACTGTGATCTTCTGCAAAGAGCCTGGCTCTGCATTCCTTTCACCCTCCCTTCAGGTGTCTTATATGCACTGACCAAATCCCCTGAGCCTTCTCTTCTCCAGGCTGAACAGTCTGAGCTTTCCCAGCTTTGCCTCATAGGGAAGATGCTTCACCCTTAACCATCTTTGTGGCCCTTCTTCAGTCTCTCTCTAGTGTGTCTCTGTCTCTTTTGTACCAAGGAGTCCAGGACTGGACACAAGCAGTCCAAGTGTGCCCCATCAGGGCTGAGTAAAGGCAAAGAATCACCTCCATTTACCTGCTGGCAATATTTTGGCTAATGCAGCCACGGATATTGTTCACTTTCTTTGCTGCAAGGGCACATTGTTGGCTCAGTTCACCTTGTTGTCCACCAGGACCCACAGGCTCCTTTCTGCCAAGCTGCTTCCTAGATAGACAGCCCTCAACCTATTCAGATAGACAGGGTTGTTTCTTCCCAACTGCAGGACTTTGCACTTCTCTTTGTTGAACTTTACAAGTTTCCCATCAGCCCATTTCCACAAGTTGTTGTGGTCCCTCTGGATGGCAGCACAACCCTCTGGCATATCAGCCAATTCTTTCAAGTTTGTGTCCGTTGCAAGCTCGCTAAAGGTACACTCTGCACCATCATCCAGAACATTAATGAGCATTACTGAGCCAGTACTGGCCCTGGAGTACAGGGCTGGTTACTGGCCTCCAACTAAACTTTGTGCCACTGACCTCCCTCTTGGCCTGCCCATTCATCCAGTTTTCAGTCCACCTCACTGTCTGCTCTCACCACAACCTGTCTATTAGGATCTTATGGGATGCCCCCAACATTAAATCTAGTTAATTACTGACTTGTCCTATTAGTGCCTTCTCTTTCTCACTCCCTTTTATCTGACCAGCAAGGTATCACCCACCACCTGTGCTCCTAAGCTCACCTAGCTTCTCTTCAGCTAAGAGGGTAATGAGCCTGTTTTGCAGCTGTAAACCCATAGGTGTGGCAAGAACATTCCTCTTGGTGCCAGAGTCATCAGCTTTCATCCATCCTTTTCTCCAGAGATTTTGCTTACCTTGATAGTGCAAGGCAGACACTGCTGTCTTCCCTGTTACAGATGGGGTCTGAGGCTCTTCAAGCTGTTAAGACTCAGAGAAGATCCTGTCTGTCTCCCTTTCATGCTCTCTCATGTGCCACCTGCTCACTGCCTCCTGAAGTCATCCAGTTGGCAGCACAGCTTCTCCAACACAGCACAACAAGGACAGAGGGCCATTTTTCTTGGCCTCAGACAGAAGTCACAGGCAATCCTTGCAATCTGGGATTTGGAGGGCTGCATCAGACATCTGAAGCCCAGGCCGTGTGGAAGCTGGACTGGACTTGCATGGCAAGGTTCTGGTAGCAGAGGACTACAGGAGTGGCTTCCATGGGAAGATGCCAAAAACTTCCTCCATTTCTGACAGATCCAATGCCAGCTGGGTCCAAGATGGACTCACTGCTGGCCAAGATCCAGCCCAGCAGAGACAGTGGTAGAGCTCCTGGGATAACAGATTAAGAAGGGGTGGGGGGAAAAACTGCACCATTTCAGCCAGAGAGAGGGGTGAGAACATGAGAGAAACAGCCCCATAGACACCAGGGTCAGCGGAGGGGCAGGAGGTGATCCTGGCACTGGAGCAGGGACTTTCCTGCAACCCCTGGTGCAGCCTGTGCCCCTGCAGCCCACAGGGATCCATGGGGGAGCAGAGATCCACCTGCAGCCTGTGGATGCCCGAAGGAGGCTGTGACCCAGAACAGGTCCCATGGGGAGCTCCATGCTGGAGCTGTCTCTTCCTGAAGAACTGCACCCAGTGTAAGGGATCCTCATGAAGAACTGCAGCCTATGGAAAGGACTCACAGTGGGGAAGTTTTGGAGAGCTGCATCCCAAGGGAGGGACCCATGCTGGAGCAGGAAAAGAATGTGAAGAGTCCTTCCCCTGAGGAAAAAGGAGCAGTAGAGCCAACATGTGAGGAACTGATCACAGCTCCCATTCCTTGTCCCTTTTGTGCTGCTGGGGGAACAAGGTAGAGCAAACCAGAAAAAATTAAAGCCCAGAAAGAAGGGAGGGGTGAGGGGAAAGGTGTTTTAGGATTTAGGTTTTATTTCTCATTACCCTACTCTGATTTGAGCAGATTTCAAGGGGAAATGATAAAATTGCACTCTAATCTCTCGAGGTTTACACCATAATGCAGACAAGGTTGAAAAGTTCTACCCAATACTGTCACATGACAGCAAGGCTAAAAGGAAGGGAAACATGGGCCACAGAATTACGACAGATGCAGTAAATCCTAAGGTGAAAGGCTTTGAGAAAGCTGTTTGTATTTGAAAATTTCAGAATAAGGTAATTTCTAAAAATATTTAAATAAAATCATTTATGCAAACACATTAACCCAGGAAAAGCTAAAACCAAAACACAAACATTCAGTATGAAGATATTTTTTTACAATAAAAATTCTTCTAGGAAGTATATTAAATATGACAAGAGGGGAAAAAATAGCATCTCACAATGTGTATTCAAGGGCATCACATTTTAGAACAATGTCTTAGCCATTTATAAATGATTCACAAAGAAATTAAATATGCTATTCCATAAGAGAATAATCTAATTTACAGTTCAGATGTAAGGCTTCACCATAACATCTCATACCCTTCACCTGGACCTTTGCTTATCCAAGTTGAGTGATCTGTACTTACTCTCTTACCAGAGTAACAGATCATGGTGGTCCTCAAACACACAGGTAGTGTTCAGCTTTACTTTTTAAGGTTCAACAAAAAAGTATTACTAGAAAATATTCTTTTTTTATTTTTTGGTCACAATAAAAGCAAGAAGAAACAGATAAGTTGTACTTGTTGGTCTAAGACTGAGGGAATGGATTAACCCACACCTTCCCAAAAAAAAAAAAGTGCCTAGTTTCTAGTTATGCCATTGTGTTAGTCATTGTGCACTAGACAATGCTAGGACAGCACAACTCCAAATCACAGACAGTGCATCTTTTAAAGAAATTACATAATTTCTGTGAGAAAAAGGCTAGGGGGAAAAAGGAATGAGAACTACCCGTCTCCATAGCTATCACATGCCTAAGAACTATTTGCCTTACAGAGCTCCAGTTTATTCAAAATACTGAATGTAATACTGACAACAGCAATATTCCTTAGTCTCCTTATGCATCAAGTACAAATCAGAGAAAAACCCTGCCCTAAGACACTCATTTTCAATCACAAAACAATGCCAGAAAACTCTTATTTGCAACACATTTGCCTGGCGTTGCATTTAACATATTTATTCTGCAGACAACAGTCACAAGTTACTTACTAAAAATACAGATATGTTTCCTAAAAGTAAAGTGAGGCTTCAAGATGACAAAGCTTTTGTAACAGTGCAGGGTGCAAATTCTCAGTATGAAGACATTCAGAAGATTTGCTGCTCAAAGAGGATCTTTTCAAACCCGGGTGGAGGTGTATGATAAAATTCACTGAACTGACAATCCAGAATGGCACTGTCATCAACTGCAGAAGAGAAGCAAAAAGAAAGAATTAGAGATGGAACACTTCCAGTTTGATCCTCTTTTACACCATCTTAGTAGACTGTGCTCACACCACAAAGAATTTCTGCAATACATCCACTACATACAGAAAATTAAAAGAAATCTCTCCAATGAATTTGGTAAGGCCTTACGCAAGGAAAGCAAACCATCTCTCTTTTCTGCTGTTTACTCAGTAATGGTTCCTTGGTGAAGTCAACGAGAATATTTAATTTCACTGGGAGTGCTAGCAGAGCTTCAGGATATTGATTCCAAATTTTCTACTCCATTTCTCCAGAAATCTACAGATTAAGGATGCTACCAGATAAAATCTTGCAGGGTTGTCACCTCTTCATCTGCATATTTTTCTGTTCCTAATTCTGCTGGAGTTTCAGCTGTCTACAGTGGATTTTTGGAGGTTTACAAAGTTTCACATGTCTGCAGTGGTTGGTATCAAACCAATTTTAGCATATGATCCAAAGAGAGCTTCTTTGACTGCTTCTTGAAGTTGGAAGTTAATGTGGTTTTTTTACAGAACTTCTCCCAGTTTTTGACCCTCTTCACAATCTACCCATCTTCAACAGTACTTTCAATGTAGAATATAAAAAAGAAACTGCTTAGTATTTTCAGAGCAACGCTTTTTTGTACTTCACTAACAAACTGAAACACCCACCTAGTCAGAAAAGCAAAGTCTCTTTCAAAGACAACTTCTGAGATGAACCTGGCAGACTATCAAGATAAGTTCAAACAAGAAAAGCTGCATCTCCATACTTTGGAATTTAGCTATCTCAGAGACAAGGTCAGAATTCTTCACTCCTAGGCTTTGTGAAAGCTCATATCAGTGTGTTTGTACAGTTCTCTAGAACTTATGCAGTGTTTATGTCTTGCTTTCCTTAAAGTGCCTGAGGTACAGCTGCTGTAGGGAATAACCCTTAAGACCATTTTTTTGTTTTATCTTCTCAAGCTTGACACTGTGTTTGCCTGATCTATCACATTCCTTTTGAAAAGATATCTATGGTTCTAGTCTGAATAGGGTAAATGTTTGAGAAACTCTCTTCTGTATGGCCAAATCCTTCCACAGGCCTAGGAGCTCACTTTAAATTAAGGACATTTATTGTTGGAGTTTATACCAAGTAAGTAGTGTACAAAAACAACCTGCAGGCTTCAATGTCTCCTATATGTAGGAGACATGACAATTATGATAAAATTATTCCCATTTGTGAAAGAAGGCAAAAACAGCCTGGCAATAAAAGGTCACTGCACTCCCTGGGCATGGAACTTCTTTAGTCAGCGAAAAAAGATTAACAGAAGCTAACATGGCACCAAGTATTTTCTGAAAGCAACCCTCACTCTTCATGCTGTGTATGAAGAATACACGACATACGGGGAAGGTGCAGGCACGCAGTAACTCCGCGGCTGCCGCTGCACGTTTTGCACGAGGAGAGCCCTTGGAGCTGCCACAGCACCACAGCAGCGCCATCACGTGGCTGAAGGACACATCGCAACCCGAGCGCACAGGGAGCAATTCACCGACAGACTGACACTGACAGACCTCAGAGACTCTACAACGCACCTGGAGTACCTCCTTCCTGCTCACAAAATGCCACACCAATCAAAATGTACCGAGATATAGATGGGAACGTCCCAACAGTAGTTCATTAGGCATGAAATTTAAAATTATCCACATCACGTAGCTAAGGGTTATCCTTAAGACCAAAATAATAATTTTGGCTACTACTTAGAGGAGGCTCAGGTAAACTGAAGATGGAGCAGGTTCAAAGGATGCTGACAAAGATGATGAGGGGACTGGAGCATCTCTCCTATGAGAAAAGGCTGAGGGAGCTGGGCCTGTTCAGCCTTGAGAAAAGATGACAGAGAAGGGACCTCATCAGTATCTACAAGTATGTGAGGTGTGAAGAGAGGGTGCCAAGAGGGTGGATCCAGGCACTGCTTGGTGGTGCCGAGCAATAGGAAAAGCAGTAAAGGGCAGGAACTGCACAGGAAATTCTAGGAAAGACAAACAACAATTCTATTGCTATGTAACACTGCAGGCATTTGTGAAGTATGTGAAATTAAAGGGCACAAATATCAAGCTTCATAGATAAATCAGATTAACCCAAAAGTCTGCCACCTGCTTCATAATTTTTTTACCTGGGAACTTATTAGATGGAGTGCAGCAAATCCCCAGCTTGTTGGATGTGGACACTGTAAGCTGTCAGTAAGCAGTGCTTTTTTTTTTCTATTAAGCAGCATTAAAAATGAGACAAAAACACTCTCCCGTAATTTCCTAGGTTTGCATTTTCATGTAATTAATTGTTATAGTTGCCAAGAATAAATGATGTATGTTTCATTTAAGTGAGAAGAATACACAGCTCACAAAACAGAAACAGGAAAGATATTTTCCATAATGTGAAACAGTTTGAAAATCTCTTGACTTACCATAGACCACTGGATAGACAGTTCCCCTGATTCCTGAAGCTGGACAATGCATGTTCTTGCCATTTAAATAGACATTTAATTCTACATGGTCATATGTAATGCCCTACAAAGAACAGAAAATTATAAAAAAAAAAAAAGCATCAACAAGTTTATACGTATAAGACTACTACTTAACTTAGTTTCCTTATCCACAGGCAGATTTCAACACCATTATACAAACCACAGCATCCTAGAAAGTCTCACATGACATATTCCTGCCAAGGACTAGAAGTTGATACATGACCAGTAATGGGCATTTTCAAACCCTCAGGGCTTCTTAACGCGCCTTCAAGTGGGATGCAGCACAGTACTGCACAATACACTTTGCATCCTACTGAGTTTACAAAACAAATTCCCAAAATTCACCACATTAAAGAAACACAAGATGTTCAACAATTTTGAGTATGAGAATGTAGTGGTTTAACATAGCTTGGTTTTTAGTTAAAGAGAAAATCCATCAGTTACGGAAGGGGTTTGCAATCTTCTTGTTTGTATCTTCTCATGGAAAAAACTTTAATAAATAATGATGCTATGATCCAAGTTCATCCTTCCATACCTCCATATGGAAACCTCTTTCAGTTCATTTACTCTGCTGGCAGCAACAGACTGTGGTTTCACACACAACGCTATAAATATGCTGACCCCAGAGCAGAAAGCAAACACTAACAAGATAGTAACTCACTTATCTGTTAGCTAAAGGACTTTTCTCACTGCTTTGGTACATCTGAGTGTGACAATTTGCATGCTTATGTAGGACTTCAAAAATTTTTTTTCCTGACAGAACAAATTAACTTGGTATTTATGGAAGTGGGTGAGTTAGCAGTAACATATCAGTTATTTTTTTTGTGATTAGCTGAAGCTGTTCAGACCACACTAGTTCACCAAACCCTGAAACAGCCTGCAATCCTTCAAAAAATAATTTCAGAAGGGGATTAAAAGAACAGTATTGTACCTGAGGGTAAAGTCACCTTTAGCTGTTTGGAGCTTCTAAAGATGGCATTTCTAACTATGGCTATAGAGAGGCAAGTTACCCAGTATGAAAAAGCAGGAGTAGATAAATGGTCTCAATTTCATTGCATTGCTCTCATGTATTTTTGAAAATACGTAAGAGGATGTGAAGAAAGTGACAGTACTAAAAAAATCCCACTTCGAACAAAGTCACTTAAAGATGTTGTGAGAAACCTGAAATAGTTAAGTACAAAAAAATAAGACTTTCTCTCAATCATTTTTCCAGGGAACATTACCCCCTTCCCCACTTAATATCCCCACAAACTTCAAAGTTTGGCTAAAAATAAAATTAATTTATCACCCGGGACCCATCTCCGTTCCTCTCTGTCCTTGTAATCATTAACCAGTTAGCCAAGGGATCTTGAGTTCAGCTGGGCATGGTGCATAGCCATGTAATGCATTCCAGCACAGTATTTGTTCAGGCAGGTCCCATCTCAAACAATGTAAGATCCTTGTGATGGGATCTGCAAGATACTGCAAGAGAGCATCAGAAACTATTTCTCAAACTCTGCTCAAGCCCACCCCTCATTAGTAACCCATCAACACCAAGAATGAACTCTACCCATATGCAGGCTGCTGATCCATTCAAAGACAACAGGAATTTATATCCCAGCACTTTCCAAACTGGGAGATGCAAACTGAACAATTTGACTTAAGACAGTCAGTTTGACCACAGAGCTGTAAACAGGAGGCATTTGGGAACAGGTGAGGAAGTAAGAAAGCCGTAAGAGACTCACCACGACATCACCCTCCTGAGGAAGGCTGTTTGCTGGTAGCCTATTTTTCTCCTCATTGTTATAGTAGAGAGCTCCATCATTTCTCATCACCAGGCTGTGGACATCTCGACCAAGTGGAATTTGATTCAAGTTTGCTTTCTGGGTTGCAACTCCAATGCCCCAAATCCCTAAAATGTGACATTAACACAGTAAGAAAAAAAAAACGTTATTTTGAAGACTGACTGCAGCAGGATAGCATAAAGAATTTGTTTTTTGACTAATGCCAAGATGATACTACCAGTAAATATCTCCTGGAAATATCAGAACTATTGTAGGGGTAGCTCTGGGCAGCTGAGCATCATCCAGCCAGTCATTCTCCTCTTCCACTGTCCCAGGCCCCCACGGAATAGAGGAAGAGGAAAAGAAGAGTAAAACCAAGAAAACTTGTGGCTAAATATAAAAACTGTTTATTAAGTAAAGCAGAAGTGAAAGAGACAACAAAACAATGTGATGCAATGGCAGCCACTCACCACCTCCCATGGGTAGACTGATACTCAGAAAATGATGGCTAATCTCCCTAAATCCCCATCTCTCCCATTTATTCCTCAACAAGACAGGTGGTATGTGGTATGGAATATCTCTTTGGCTAGTTTGGGTCATCCACCTGGTTATGTCCCCTCACAAGCTCTTACACAGCCCTAATTGTCTTCACTGGAGAGGCAGAGTGAGAAACAGAGGAGGATTTGATGCTGTGCAATCCCTGCTCAGCAATAGCTAAAATACTGCTGTGTTATCAGTATTGTTTTGTTATCAGTATTGCTTTGGTCACAAATCTAAAACACAGAACCACAGCAGCTGCTATGAGGATAATTAACTTCATCCTCATCAAACCCAGCACAAGCAGCCACAGGAGACTGAAGACAAATAGCATCTATCTTGAAAAAGAAGGACCTCTGAAAAAGAGAATCGTAACCACTTAGCTTAACCTTTATTCCCAGAAAAACATTGAAAACAAACTCTAAGACTGTAGGAGGACACAAAAAGGAAATCCAACTAACATGGATCTGTAAACAACAAATTTTCCTTTTTCAGCTAGTTAGACTAGTCTTATGGAAAAAAATAAAGTGTTAATATCGTAGACCTTGATTTGGTAATATTTTTGAAATTCATACAACACTGAAATAGTCAAATGATGAAAACATGGTCTAGACAGTTACAGCAATTATGAAGGCACGAGTGGTTAGAAAACTATTCCAGGATTACTCATCAGAAACACTCTGTCAAATCAAAAAAGATGACTCAAGTGGGGTTTGAGGTTTTGTATTGAATACACAAGGTCAGATACTGTTCTGTATTCCCATCAGTTACTTGAATAATATGACAATGTGTTGATTAAAGGTGCTGCAAATCCCAACCTGACAGGACTGCAAGTTCTTGAGAGGCCCCTCAAGTTTGAAGTGATCCTGACTAATTGGCTAGAAATAAAGCAAGTGCATCTGTTTTTACTAAATTATGAAGAGCAGGTAAGTAGGAACAGTAAGTGGCACAAATACAGTTGTGGCATGATAACCAGTTTACAGACCACTTGCTGAGTATGAGTGTGCCCTACTGTTGTGGGAAACTTCTGGATGTGTGACATGTACAAAACAGATTAGGTCATCTACTGCTGCTGCAGCTGAAGCAGAGCATCCATTTTAAGCACTGTACCTCAAGACAAATTAGGCTGATTAGAGATATTGTAGAAGAAACAACAAAACAAATCAAAAGTGCAAAAATTTCACCTATAAGGAGACAATGAGAAAAACCCCAACAAACTGGGACAGTTTAGTGTAGAAAAGACTAAAATGAGGCAAAAATGTAAGAAACTTATTTTCATATGATGAAATTGTAGAAAATAATTTATTGTAATGTCAAGAATGAAAAGGACAAGAGTGTGATTTGACTTCAGAAAACTTTACAACAGTCAGGGTGACCCCACAGATAACCTCTAATTGACTGTGCAGGGACACTTCTGGAAATCAAAGATTTACTTAAAGTCTTCTACAGTTCTTCTGCCTTGGGGCACAGGCATAGAGGAAAAAAGGCTCACAGGGACCAGGAGAGTTCATTTCCCATGTTTCTCAAGTGTAAGAGCATGCATACACTATCTGTATGAATAATGGCCATGTATGAACAATGAATTCTTCCCAACATAAAGGGTAATAAAACTGCCAAGTTAAGATGGACATGGACTTACATGTAGCTCAAAACTAACCAGCTAGTTGGACTGCAAGGTGTTGTGGGCAGATCTGCATTCATGCTGCCTGCACTCCGACCCACCTGAATGCAAACAACTCTTACCCAAAAAGTTTCAGCAGCAAGCTCCAGCTGGTGCATAAGGCCTGGCTCTGGACTAACACTTCATTTCTTCTTCCCTCCCCACACTCACTTAGGGAAAGCACAGCTCCAGTTTCAGAGCGCCTGCTAGCCACTTTTAAAAATATAGGCTGATTTTTCATGCTAGGATACAGGCAAGCCTGGAGTGCTCTCTGCAGGTGTGATGCTGACCATATTTGTAGGAGCTAATAAAGGAACAAGGTGCTGAAAGGCTCCTCTGGATGAAGCAGTGTCAGAGTAAGTGCTACACACTTGATCTGAAGAGCAAAGGGCAGCACAAGGAGTGTTACCCTCGCTTGGGGAAACAGTGCCTGCTAAGAGCAAATGAGGGTAGACAGATACAAATATCACCAGATAAACAACACTCCTTAAAAAATACTTCATAGCTACAGTGTTTTAGGTGGTCATCAGCATTTACTGAGCAAAAAAAATTTCTAAAATATGCCACCTGAAAACCATGCCTGTAACAGCGTACAAAACAATGTGGGGAGTTACTATTTGCACTCCTTTAGTAATACACTTACTATTATTTTTAACATTTTAGAGTAAAAATTAAAAAAGAAAAAGACATTTCCTTTCACACAGTAACTTATAAATCTCTCTAATGTTCACAAGTTCAAGGATGCAATTAGAAAGATGCACATGCTGAGCATTTGAGATATTGCCACCAGCAGGTAATGTAACATATCTCCCAAGTTTAAAGTTGTATACTTTTTGCTGACTAACCTGTGGACTGGATTTTAAACTCGAAATAGCTCTTGTTCTGATGCAAAGGTGCATTAGCTAAGCAGCCTCCCGTGCCACATATTCTTCTGCCATTTTTAACAATGACGACATCTGTTCCTGCAAGAAGAAAAAAAACCCCACAGAACTTCAAAACATTTTTAGAAACCTGAAAGCAGCCCTCAAAAGCCCTAAACTTTGAAACGAGCTTGTGTTACTTCTGCTCCAAGTAAAAGCTTCATTAGTCTGTGAGAAATATGATGATGGGCTGTGCTTTGAAGCAAGAGAATGAAGGCTGTTTATAGGCTGGTTCATCTTTCCACCAGTGTTTATTTACTTAAAATCTATAAGCTGATCTAATTTTCATCTCTTGGGCTTTATGGCACCATGCCGATTACAACCTTTGCTTAGCCACATCAGAAGCACGACTTACAATTTAGTCAGAAAGGGTTCACTGTGAGACCAAAGCCCTGTACTCTGTTCTCTAACATCGGAGAAAAAGCATTCTGCAACAAGAAGGAAAAGCATATCGGGTAGAAATGATAGATGAAATTGCAAGGTGTTTAGTCTCTTTTTTTTAATCTCTGAAACAGTCCTTCTATTAGAAATGTGCCTGCCAATACAGAGAGGAAAAGAAAATCCTCTGCTAAGTTTTCCTTCTCCATTGGACGACTACATCTCTAGGCACTGCTGTCATGGCCAAGCACATGGGAGGCTGTGGCTAACAATTGTGCTCGAGCACTGGGCCGTACCTATTCCTCCCCAGCTCTCTCTCCCCGCTCGGCCGCTGCTGGCCCAGGTCCCTTCTCCCCTCAGCAAAGCCGGGCACGGTTCTGAGGATGGCCCGTGCTAAGGGTAATCCTCAAAGGAGCAGCACGGACAGGGCTCGGCACGGCCTGGCTCCTTACTCATCTCCACTGCCCTAACTGGAGGTGGAGTCTCCGTCCCTGGAGATGTTTAAGGAAAGGCTGGACGTGGCACCCAGCGCCCTGCTGGGGCTGGCACGGTAGCGCTGGGTCACAGGATGGCCTCAGAAGCCTTTTCCAGCCTCACAGATTCTGTGGTTCTGTGCACTCAGCCCCTCGGCCCTGAACCACCCGTGCCCACCCTGAGCACGACAGCCCCCCTCGGGCACCTCACACGCTCGTTGTGCCCATCAGCTTCGATTAAACACAAGCTGCTTTACACCACTTTTAAAACCAAGCTTTCTTATTCTTTCCCGCCCTGAAAACTGCCAGTTCCTGCTAAAGCAGCAGCCCCAAAGCGACTTTCCCAGCGGTTACCCCGTGCCGCGGCCCTGCCCGCTGGCGGCAGCGGCCCTGCCCCGCTCACCCATGCGCTGCGTGTCCAGGTGCACGGCCGGCATCTCCTTGAGCGGGATGTGCCCGGCGCCGCCATCCCGGCACCAGGAGAAGCAGCAGAACACGGAGGCGGCCATGGCCGGCCGCACCCCGCACCGCGCAGGCGCAACGGCCGCCGCACGGCCCGCCCCGCCCCGCCGCGAC
>VZTB01009268.1:1080329-1134882 GCA_013397245.1 Thryothorus ludovicianus
AAAATCAGCATGAACGCCCCGTCTCTTCTCTGGAAATTAAAATCTAGTGGACAACGAGTGCAGCCCCTGCCGCTCTTTCTCCGCAGTTGTCGCCGTGGCGTGAGGCGACTGGCGCAGCCTCCTAAAGGACGTCTTGTATGTATGTACATGCATATAAAGGATAATTCACGTATATATGCATAGATACATAAATAATAAAGGAGGACACTGATTATGATGGGCAGGTGGTAGATATGGCATCAACGAATATCACACATGAGAAGGGACTCCTTCATGGAAATTTACTTCTCAGTTATTCCTGGCGCCAAGTAAAAAGAACCCCGTTTATTTTCTTTTTTTTTTTTTTTTTTTTTTTTTTTTTTTTTTTAATTTCCCCTCCACCTTAATTCTTGGAAAACTCAGACGTGGCTCACTGAAATGCAAGGTTCACACAGCAGGGCCTGCCAGGCGCACCTGTGGGTTGGTCCTTCTTATTTTCCAGACCTGTCCATCTCTGAGTCTTAACCCTGAGTGTTTGAAGAAGTACTCTTTGCCTCTAGAGTACTTGTTCGTGTGTTCAAACCTGCTCCTAATTTACTCAGTTAAATTCGACTGCAGAGGCTGCTACAGTGTGCTGTCATTTCACTTAGCATTTTGTTTTGCAAAGCACTGTTTGGGGCCAGCTTTGTGTCCCTTCCACAGAGGCAGAATACCACGTAATTAAAAAAGCTGTTACGTGACTTGTGGTCTTTGAGTCACACGAGCATTTCTATGACTATCTCTGCATTCCTGCAGCACACACAGCATCCAGAGCAGGACCCACAAACTGGGCTCCAACAAACAGTAAATATTGATAACATGACTGTAGAAGCCTACTTATGCCCACTTCATATTTTTATTTATCTACAGAAAAATATCAAATAAATGTTGTGCCATGAGCTGCTGATGTAAAATGTAAAAGGATTACTTGCATCTGAAGGCTTATTTATCTCCAAACCAGTTTGGGATTAAATTGTTGTTTCTCGTTATTTCTGCTGGTGTATTATTTGGCATTTCACCTAGAAGACTCCCTTAACATTTTATTACTGTATGAAGTATGATATAAGTAATGTAACCCATGTGGTACTATGTTATCTGTCTTGTGGGGGCCAGGATGTTAATACAGATATTCAGAAATCCTTGTTAAAAGAAACTTTCATTGCCACAAATATCTTACTGCTCTGGATGGTCTGTATCAGTCACACTTACCCCCTTTTACTTGAAACATGAGGTAACGTGCTGTCTTCCTCAAAATTGTGCCTAAAGCAGCTTTAAAATGTGCTTTTTTATTTATTTTTAATTTTTTTATTGGACTTACTGTTACAGTCCGTAGACATTTGGGGTCAAGAGCTTGCTTCCTTAAAATATGCCGAATGAGATTAGTCTTGAATGTCCAAGGAGTAAATATTAGGTGGAAACTGATGTTTATTTATTTCATATGGAGGGCATCAGGATTCTTATTGGCAGCTTGTTGTTCACAAATTTAGTCTCATTTAAGTCACGGTGGGATTTTTATTGCCTGTGGGTTTGTTACAGTAAATGCCAAGAGATAAATGTTAATATAGTTAAAAAAAAAAAAAGAAAAGAGAAAGAAAACTTAGATAGAGACTTAAGCTCTGAACGACTGCCTGTCCCATGTTTTTCTCTGCCCCACTGCGTCCTTTCTTCTCCAGAATGAGCCCTGGGAATACAAACCCATCTCACCGCGTGAAGTCAGCGTTGCCAGATCGGTGGGACGCGAGGGGACGAAGCTTCGGGGAGCGGTGTCTGCCCGTGCGGCTTCCTGCTCCACTGCTTCCTAAACTGGGCAGGCTGGTTTTACAGCCGGCCGGCCGCGGCCCTCCTGCGGCAAAGCACCCGGGGAAAGCACCCGGGGGAAGCACCCGGGGAAAGCACCCGGGGAAAGCTGCCGCTGCTGCTTTGGAGCGCGCCGGTTCCAGCGCCTGTGTGCTTGGCGGGCAGGAAGCCTCGGGACCCGCTCATCCTTGCGCCCATCCTGTCTCCCTGCAGGCGCACAGCCCGGCTCCCGCTGGAGCTGGCGTCACAGTGAGAAGGAGCGGCGGCAGAGATGTCGGTGTGCCCTGAGTGACGGCTCTGGCGCCGGATAGTCAAGCAGAATATCCGCTGATGTGGTGGAAGTAAAGCAAAAGACAGCTGGTAAGAAACGTGGCTTACTCATACGCCTTTCTTGAAGGATGAGGTGAACAATTGGCAGCAGGATAGCACTGTGTTTGTTAATGTGCTTGTCAGCCTGTTTAGAGTGTGTGAACACCAAAAGCTTTACAGTGCACAAAGAGCTGCCCAAAGAATGAAGATCTTGCCTTCAATATTTAGAAGTATAATTGTGCTTGGTAATCAAGGGTTAATTCAGCTTCTGCCTTACTTGAATGTTCTTTTCTTTCGCTTGGGGAGGCCAAGTATTTTGGACTCTCCCAAACTGGATGCAGAATTATGCTCAGCATGCCTAGACATGTTTGCTGCTTGCAGTGTTTTAACTTTATTTCCTTGAACAGTAGCAGCTGAGACATTTTGTCTGGGAACCATGCTAGTAGAACACAACCACTCCCATCCATTTCACAAATGCAGACTTATTTGGAGGACCTGCTGAAGGAAAATGATGGTCATTGACTTGTTTCATTCTCTGGCTTAGAGCTTCATTCACAAAATACAGCTGTCTCTCATTAGACCTGCAGAGTACATTTACTGGCTTCAGACAAGTGTGTTTCAGAAAGGTTCCCTGATGCATCAAATTTGCAGGAGAGGGCAGCCCTCTCCCATTGTGGCAGCACACATTACAACAATGTAATACATGACTAATCCTTTCTCAGAAAAATAATTCCTCTTTGTCTTGCAAGTTAAAACCAATTGGACTTGCTTCTCTGCTGCCACATGCTTTGTGGAGGCATTTACACCTGTGAAAACCAATAAAAAAAAAGTAGTTATGTATGTTGTAATGGATTTAGTAATGTCTCAATGCAACTTGCACAGAAGTAAATGATGGTGCAGGACTGGAAAATCAAGGTTTGTTTATTGAAAGCAGTCCTCCTTCTCCCAGGGTCAGGCCTGTGGTTTGGAAGATGATACAGACAAGGTCTCAGATGAAAAACAGGTTGTGCTTGTACTTTTGAGATCTTCACCATAATGTAGTTCTTGTGAGGATTAGCATTCTGTAGGAAGTCCTTTGTTTTACACACTTAATCTGACGCTTGCCAAATCACAGAAGAAATTACATATGGAAATTAATTTTGTTCCTTGTTGTTCTCTTTGCTTTGGAGGTCACTTCTTTCCTCTTTATGCAATACAAGCAAAACCTACTGGAGCAGAGCTTTGATTTATAGGCAATCCCAAACCTCATTAAAGCTGACAGGCACGCTGGCCCTGCTTTGTTCAGGAAGGAGCAATTAAGCTCTTTTATGACATAAGATAGCTAAAAACGAGAAACTGCTGCACCGTGGCACAGGGGTGCATGGCCAAGTGCTAAGATGAGCTAACTTGTATGAGCAAGCACTAATGTGGGGAAAATCAGGGAGACTTTTCTAGGGACTGCTTGTGAACACAGCAGCAAGAGCACAGATTGGTTGCAGCTGTGTTTGCCTGTGTGCACGTCTGGGACCGGAAACACCACGCAAGAGCCAGCAGACAGTGGGAGAAGCAGTGGTGTATGGCCCTGAGAAAAAGCCAAGGGACAGCTTCTTCTGGGCAAGCATCCTGGCTGGAGCAGCAAACTTGGACTGCTGCACAGTTCTCCCTCCCATTTGCTTCCTCTGCGTGCAAGGAAATGGGACGTGGCTGTACATTCTTTGTAAATAAATAGGATTTCACTAAGGAGCTGACTGAATTCATCATCGATTCCCCCCCACGTCCCTCTGCACAAAAATCTGGCAAAGTGCTGAATATTAGTTAACTCTGTGGGTCAAAGTTCTGTATGCAAAACTACAGAACTTTGCAGTACTGCTAAAATAGTCACCAGAGACCCTGCAGATATCAAGACAGTCTGTGAAATTCAGACCTCAAAATAGCAGTTGACCATTTCAATTGCTGATGATCCTTCATGGAGTTTTAATGCCTGGTATTTCTACAATCCGTATTAAAAGTAGCTTTTATGGAACAATAATAAGAAACTGCTTTCTCTGATCCCTTGTTTGGAATATTTAATATAGTCCAGATGTATCTGCTGAAAAGAAATGTAGTCAGATACAATAAAGTTGTGAAACTTTTATACATTAGTAAGGAGTTTGATATGTGGAGCTGTTTTGAATAATTTATTTATTTGTGTTATCTTACAATGTCTTCTTAACAAGCTGCTCTAAGCTCTCGCAGATTTATGTTCATATTTAGGTCCTCACAGCAACTGCATTATCCACCTCAGATTGAGAGTATGCTCACCCCAGCACAGCTGAATAAAGCAGAGTCCTTCAAGAAGTCTCTGTCCTGAAGCTGGAGTGTACTCTGTGTGTTCTCTGACACCTCTGTAACGGGACATGAAGCCTTAGTCTTAGTGGGAAGGCAGGTTTGCAGCCAAGGATAAGACTGTAAAATGCCCTCAACTCACCTCTTTTCCCTGGAGCTTCACCCCAGGAGACAATTACAACTCAACAGGTCTTTGGTTCAGAGGTGCTTTACTCATGTGGACTACAAATTTGGGAGGAAAAAAAAAATGCTGCTTTTAACTCCAGCTACATTTATCAATCAGTTCTTCTCCAGCAAAGCACAGTGGGTGCCTGGAACCTGGAATGAGCAGCTGGTGTGGCCAAAGGCAAGGCTGTGTTACTTTTGGCAGCAGTGCTGGCAATAGCTGGCTGGAAGCATTTGTGAAATTATGGCCTGTGGGGGCACTTCTGGTTTATGCTGACGTGTGTGCAGGCTGCCACCGAAACAGGCCCTCTCACTGGCTCATCCTGGCACTGATGTTTGTTTGGCTGCAGGATCAGCTGGCTGCCAAAATTGATCCTGCTGGAAAATTCTTTTCTTCTTTTTTTTTTGTGTAAACTGGATTAGCTTTCAGCTCTGTTGGCAAGCCGACCTGGCTTAACGTGTGGCTGCATGAGTGTCAGAGCCAGCAGAGAGGAGGCATCAGGAAAGCATGACTAAGGAAAGGGGAAAGGATGGAATAATGACTTTTGCCAGTAGCACAGTCTCATCTTGGCTTAGCCCCCCGAGAATTTGCCTGTCAGGGTAGAGTTACCTGTTACAGCTTGAGTCACATTAATGGCTTGTTTCCACTGAATGAGAAAACTCTTGTTCCTCTTTTCCTTGCTTTTATGATGTTAGACCTGGTGATTGTCTAATCTTGCATTGGACTGATTTAACTTGTTGAATCAGCACAAAACACACCCTGAGAAAGAAAAAGGAATAGCGTTCTGCTGGCTGTGTGGAATCAGCTCAGTAAAGCATCTGCAGAGGCTGGCAGAGCTGGGACAGGCAAGGGCTGTAGTAGGTGTCTGCTCCTGAGGTCACTGACTGAACCACAACAGAGTTCACTCTCAGAATCTCCTGGCATAGTGCTTATTAGAAGAGCCATGATCTGGGTTCTCTCTGTGGTTTAAAGATGACAGTAGATGATTGCCCTTTTTCTTACAACAAATACGGTGCTTGTCTTGAAAACCTGGAAATTGCCACTATCGTATAATTCCTCCCAAATTCCTATTCCTGTATTTCCATCCATCCCATAACTAAGTGGCATTTTTCCTAACACGTCCTTTCAAGCTGGGCCTCTCCTTTGAGCCTAGATTTCCCTTGCCTTTGTTTATCTATTAGTCCACAGATCTACAAATGTTCTTTTCCATCAGCCAGAGCTTTTCTCTGAAGCCTTCACAGCCAGCCTTTGATGCTGCCTTGGGAAGACACTGTGCTCTTGGATGCAGGAATGCAAGATCATAAACAAGCTGCTACTGAAAGTGCTGCTATTGAAGCAGAGTTTAAAATTACAGAAAGATGGACTTGTAAGTATGCAAAACAGTTGTGTGCAACTCTGTCAGTCAGATGAGAAGTAGAAGAGTGGCCAAATTCTGTTTGATCATTCTCAGGACAGCCATAGGACACTTAAGTAGAATGCTGGCTAGGCAATATGTATGTGCACCAAGCACAGAAATCCTGCTGTGTTTGCCCAGAAGTTTAAGCTTTCCTCTTTGACAGAAGAAATCAAAGGCAAGGAAGGACAAGAACGTTTTCAGGTGGACCTAATGAAGAGGCATAATCCTAGGTAGGCAGAACACCACTCCTCCACCCATTCAGCTCCTTCTTCATTTATAAGGAGACAGAGTTGCACCAGCCGAAAGAATTAATAGAGAATAAAACATACTCTAAAAATATATTAGGGAAAAATGTTATATGAGAAATATATGGAAATAACAAGTGAGAAATCTAAAATACTGTGTTGTCGTTAATCTTAACCACGAAATTACAGAGAAGATTAATAACCCAGAAATTCTTGATATAAAGGTGATTAAAAACCCAGAAATTCTTGATATAAAGGTGGCTGTTGGGAAAGTGTAGACAAGGAGTACTCAGCAAATGTAAATGCACAAGCATTGAGATACCACTTGAAAGCAGTTTAGGTGTCTGAGGGAAACTATCTGGAATTACTTGTTTTTAATAAACAGCAAACAGGATGCTGGACAATGAAGAAGAAACAAGAAGGATGTTGAAATACATCTGAAGGTCTCAGTTCCTTTTGTGCAGCAACTCTACCTCCTGGGGCTGTTCTCCAGTGGATAGTGGAAGAAATGCCTCAGTGTGTAGGCACTCTGAAAGGGATTTTCAAAAATGCTTGTCCTTGGTGAAACTGTTCCCATTGAGTTCAGCTGAGCAGGCAGCCCAACTTGAGTGGGGCAGCAAGGAGAGAAGGTGAGGAGTAACTGCAGTAAATTGGGGAAGCATAACCTTGGCATGGTATTGAATGGCTTTTAAGAGCCAGATTCCTAAATAATCAGAAGAAATATGTCAGATGCGTGAGGGAGCTTCATTTGATAGAAATAGCTTTGCTTTGTGATGTTCCTTGTGTGGGTAGTCCTGGAGGTGAAGTCTCCCCTGTGCTGATGAGTGATGTGACTGCAATGGGTGCAGAGTAGGGGAGTGAAGGGAGGAAGAGTATGTACATTGGGGAACAGCTTTTGATTTAGTATTTCACAAAGTCTAACTTGAAAGTAAGTTCGGTTTGACTTTGATGAGACCTGTTCTGTTGACTGACTACTAACAGAACTGCAAAAGGGATACACAACACAAAGGTCCTCTGATGTCTCATCACTTCCAGGCTCAGTTTCATAGTCCTGTAACTAGAATATTCTTTCAAGTGGATATAGGATCTCCTCTGCTCCATCTTCCTGGGACTAGTCAGTGTTATTGTGGAAAACCTGCACAGATTTTACAGGCCATGTTAACTTTCTAAGAGATTTACCAGCTGGAAACGGTATAACCAGCAAGCAAGCAAATGTTTCAAATGCAAGGTGTTCAAGCAGATGAGTCGCTATCCTTTTATGCAGCACACAAGGCTATTTGTCTCAATTTTTTTTTATTAATTTTTAGGTAATTTTATTTAATAAATGCTTTCGGAAGGTGGCAGATGCCCATCAGGATTGCCACCCAGCAGCGCCCCTCCTTAGGCTGTGCAACATGCGCCTGTGAGCCGTAGGCTCAAGTGTAATTTAACAGAGTTAACAAACAGAAACCCGTATATATCTCAGCGGAGGCACAGGCTGCAGCCTCGGCCGCCGCCTTAGGCAAGCAGCATCCACCGCTGTTCCTCTCTCGCGGCAGCTCCCGAGGCTTTCCTGGCCGCACACGGGCAAGCGGAGGACGGGAAGAGCCGCAGCAGCTCCTGCCCTGGGGCTCGATCGGCGGCCGCGGGCCAAGGTGGGTGGGACGGCGGGGCAGCAGCTGCCGGCCGATCGCTGCGGCGGGCCGGGGCCGGGGCTGGGTCCGGGCGGCGGGGCGGGAGCGGCGGGCCCGGAAGGCGGGCGGCGGCNCGCTGGCAGCCGCCATCCGCCGTGAGCCCCGCTGAGCTGCGCGGGGCGCGGGCGGAACTGCAGGGCCTGCCGGCCCCGGGCTGCGGCGCCCGGCCGAGCGCTCTGACCCCCGCGGAGGCCGGGGCCGGCGGCTGGCTGCAGGGCCATCGTTCTGGGGCTGTTCGCCGCTGGAACTGGAGAGGCGGGCTATAACCAGGGGCAACAAGGGAACCTCGGCCAGGACAAGGGACAATGGGGTGAGCGCGGGGGGCCAGCGTGGGGGCAGCCCCTGCGCTCGACACGTCGTCCAGCCCTGGGGGTGAAACTGTTCATGGGGCTGTGGATGCACTGAGCACAGACTGCTTATTTATGCAGGCCTTCCTGCCTTTCTAGAGTCTGAATGGGTTGGATCTGCCTGGTGCTCCCGGAAAACCTTTTGGCCATGAAATACTAGGTTTAAAGCATGGGCAATTTACCCAGCTAGTTCAGCAACCTTCTAGTAGCTGAAAGGGGCCTACAGGGAAGCTAAAGAGGAACTCTTCATCAGGAACTATAGTGGCAAGATGAGGACTAGTTGGTACAAACCGAAAGAGACGAAATTTTGTTTAGATATTGGGAAGAAATTATTTACTCTGAGGGCAGTGACAGTAGGAACAGGTTGCCCAGGGAGGTGGTGGATGCCCCAGTCCTGGCAATGTTCAAGGGCAGGTTAGGTAAGGCCTTGGGAATCCTAGTTTAGTGGCTGGTGTCCCTGCCCATGGCAAGGGGAGTTGGGACTAGGTAATCTTCAAAGTCCTTTTCAATTCCTTGACATTCTATGATCCTGTGATACCTACTGCTCATGGAGGTCAGTTGTTCCAAGTTTCTCTCAGTGGAGTGAACATTGCTGCTGGAAGGAAAATCTTCCATCTTCCTTCCCCTCTATGTGGAACTTTTTTGGGCTGATTCAACACACCAGTCTGACATAAGGCTGGTGAAATTGCTCATAGGGGGTCTTGACACAGACTAAAGTCCTTGCCAAGAAAGGGAGATGAAACCTCTGCTGACTAGCTCAACTACTTGTAGAAATGTAGCTTGACTTGGTCAAGGCTCATTTAGAACAGTTACACACCATTGCAGGAAACTTGCAATTCAGGAGTTACTTTTTTGTTTTCTTTGAAGCCTGGTGAAATTTTGGTTTTGCTTTCAGCATGCTGCTGGCTGATAAACCCAACTTCTGTGCTGAGAAGCATGCTAAATTAATTTCTCTCTGGAGTGTGGGAAAAAGCTACTGTGGTTGTTTTTGCACTTATGTTTGATGTTGTTTGCCATTCTTCTTCTAATGATAAAACTCTGCAAATTGCTATTTCTGATGGGTGACACGTGTTGGGTTTGTACCCAGAGATGCTTTTGCTCTGTGTGCTACAAGTGTGGAATTCCAGGGCCACCCAAACCTGGGCCAGAAGTTACATAGAGAAATTCCCAGTGGAAAAGTTGAAATGTCGCTGTAGTTCATCACACAAATACCAAGTTGCTAAGGGGTGTTTCAATCCACAGACGATTTACTGTCTGAAATTAATATCCTAAAGAATACAGAACTTAATCTGTCCAACCAGTCATACAAGTCTTCAGTATTTTTGTTTTGGCATTTTTGGTGTTGTAAGAGGGGGAGGAGGGGAAGTTTTTAGACCTGCCCATTTGTTTGGTTTTTTTTTCAAATCCAGTATTTTTTAATGTTGCATAAAGGTTTTGAAATTCAGTTATAAAGCATAATTATGTAATTTGGTAACTGGGGTTGAAATGCAACAGAATAGTGTTAGTTGGATCGTGAAGCCTTTTTGTGTATGTTTTTTTGTATTTTTAGGAGTGTGAAAATCTTCAGTATTTGTCCTGCAGTTTTGATGGAAAGTGTTATAGTAAGCATTTCCTTACTGCATTGGTTTGCTGTTCTTGCAATCAGGCATACAAAGCTGCTTTTCCATCTCCCTAACTGGGAAGTAAAATCCTCCCTGGTAAAGGAGATGGACCAGAGCAAATATTTTCTGCCCTTTGCATTTCCATTTACTAAGAGATGGAAAACTGTCATTTTAGTTTTGTAGTTATTGTCCACTTAACACATGAGCAGAACTGATCTCTGTGCTGCTACTGTGGTTCAAAGCTATGAGTACAAGTTGGAAAGAGAGACCTGCTCACAAAAAGGAAGACTCAAGAGTTGAGGGGTGAAATTATCATCTTCCTGTCATCCCATTATTTTTAGCACTAGGATGAAGATGGAAGAGAAATGTTGCTTTGAGAGCATGAGAGGTGCTTCAAAACTACATTTGCCTCACAGAAAATGAGGTTTCTGAATGGGATCTGTGGGTTTACGGGAAACCCATTAGTTAGAGTTATTAGACCTTTTCTCTGGGGCTTTGTCCTCAGTTGTAGTGGTGGCTTCTTCTGCCTCTGGACTTTAGTTCTGAGTGACAGAGCTGGCAACTTTTTCAAAGTCCCTTTTATCCAACAAGCACGGAGAATATGTGGAGAGGCATAAGCACATAAGCATGGTTGTCTCAGATGTTCCGACTGTGGTGCTGCTGTGACAGGAGAGTTGGGATTGGGAGGGAGGGCAGTGCCGTGGTGAGCCAGCTTCCCTTTCATGGCGGGGCTTGTCAGTCAGCCTGGAGGCTCGCCTTTCATGTGCCTGCAGTCACAGGAGGGTCGAGTCCCGGGCTCCTCACTGAAGGGCATTCCCAGACCAGCACAGGCGCCAGCCCCCCCTCATTTCCCGAAGGCTCTAAGGACGCTCTGCGCCTGCGCCAGCAAATGGCGCGGAAAATGAGGGGATGTGCTCTAGAGAAGCTGAGAAAGGGAGGTCCTGGGCCTTTATTGATCCCACATCTGAACCGTATACAGGCAGGACCGCTGCAGGATGTAAGGGCTGGTGGTCTTTTTCCTTCACTTTCTCTATTTTCCATCTTTACTCTCTCCTCTCTTGTTCTATCCCAGCAAGTGTGGCAGTCAGATTTTACCCCTTGCTCTGTGCCGAAGTTTGCTGGGAGAGTTGGGAGCTTGGTAAAGTTTCTTGCTAAAGTTAAGAGCTTGTTAGCCAACACTACTATGACTAAATAGTGGGATAGCTGTCGGAGTTAAGGTGGCTGTATAATAAAGGGTAAGAGTTCCCTGACTCTGGACTGCTGTCGTGGTTCAGCCCACTGAGAATTTCTGCTGAATTTCCAGGTTGTGACAGCCCCTCCTCCTCACTTGAAAAACATGGGAGGTTTGCTTACCCTTCCCGAAAATGGCTTTTACTGTGAAGTCTCACTGGGTCTATTGATCCTTTTGTGAAGGAAGGTCAGGACTGACCTCACTTTTCTTCCTGATAGTGAATTTTGCTTTCCTTGCATCAGTGGTGTTAATTTTACTGCTTTTCTTGTCCTGTGCAGCTTTCTTCTTGGCTCCCATATTTTCCACTTCATATTTCTCTGAGGGGACAGAAGCCTTTGAAATTACATCAAAACTAATTACGAGTTCATTCACACGCCTTGATGTCACAGCAGTACTTTGATGCACTTTTCTGTGATGTCTTTCAATTTATAAAAGGAATTTTATTACATATATATGAATATATGCTGTATAATATGGAAGGAATTTATGCAAGGGAAGCATCTATCTAATTATAGCTCAAAACTAAGTGTTTGAGAGCTTTGGATGACACAGACTGTCACCTATTTTGGCGTTCATTAGCTATTTGTTTTCTTAGAGCATGCTGTTAGTTACAAGGTGCTTGCATCTGAGAACTTGGCTTTCGTTAGAGGCAGGAGGAGAATAGTGCGCTGTGTCCCTTCACTGAGACTTTCCAGTAGCAAGGATTACACAATAAATAATCTTCCTGTAGGTTCTCTCCATGGAAATAAATTACTGAGGCTTGAATGCTGTGAGAATGGAATTGGAAGTAGAGATTGCAGATGAGTAGAAAAGTTTAACAGTTTTGTTTCATGGTGAATTATCAAGGATTATGGGTAGCTGTTATTTGAAGTATTTTAACCATGTGCTGAATAGCTCAATAGTAACACATTCAGTTGGTTATTTAAAAATATTGCAGGAGCAGGAAAAAAGCTAATTCTTAAAGTGAGCGGTGACTCTCCTTTGGCCTTGCAAGTAGAGCAAAAACACACATCATGTATTCTGTAGCAGCAGAAATACTGCAGCTGGGCTTTTTCAGTCACTTGTATTGTCTGCAGTAGCAGTGTGTGGGGTTTGAAACTGGAAGATTTGGATGAGTGGAGCAAGTAGAAAGTAATCAAATCTTAGCAGGGTGTATTGGCTGAGTATCTTCTGTTTCTGTGTATTGCATCAGCAAGGAAAGATGTAGGTCTTGCACTGTTATTATGAGTACATGAGTTATTTTCTTTCAGAATACTTGCTGGGATTGGCAGGTGTTCTTTTCCAGCATTTCTAGTTGAGAGTCCAAAAAATGGTTCTGCCTGAGCATTGCACCATTTTTATGCCTGTCGTTTGCTGGCCAGATACCACAGCCGAGGGAGACTGGCTGCAGAAACCCAGCTGAGGTTCTGTCTTAAGGATACTGGAGAAAATAATGCATCCTTTTTTCACTGAGACATGTCTCAGATGGAGATTGCGTTTTGTATGGTCTCCTTGAGGGAGAAATAAGTTTTGTAAGTTCTGTTAACCATATTTTTTTCTCTTTCCTAGGATATGATGGAGCTCCTAGAGGAAGATCTGACCTGTCCCATTTGCTGTAGCCTGTTTGATGATCCTCGTGTCCTGCCCTGTTCACACAATTTCTGCAGAAAGTGTCTGGAAGGAATTCTCGAGGGAAATGTGCGGAATGTGCTTTGGAGGCCATCCCCTTTCAAGTGCCCCACGTGCAGGAAGGAGACGCCTGTCACTGGTATCAACAGCTTGCAGGTCAACTATTCCCTGAAAGGTATCGTGGAGAAGTACAACAAAATCAAAGTAACTCCAAAAATGCCTGTATGCAAAGTGCACAGCGGGCAGCCCCTTAACATTTTTTGCCGGACAGACATGCAGCTGATCTGTGGGGTTTGTGCCACCCGTGGTGACCACACAAAGCATGTTTTCTGTTCCATTGAGGAAGCTTATTCCCAGGAGAAGAGGGCTTTTGAAACCTTGTTTCAGGGCTTTGAAACTTGGCGTTGTGGAGATGCCCTCTCACGGCTGGATACCTTAGAGACCAGTAAGAGGAAAGCTCTGCAGATGCTGACGAAGGATTCTGACAAAGTCAAGGAGTTTTTTGAGAAGCTGCAGCACACGCTGGAGCAGAAGCGAAATGAGATTCTGTCTGACTTTGAGACCATGAAGCTCGCAGTGATGCAGGCCTACGATCCAGAGATCAATAAACTGAACACGATTCTGCAAGAGCAGCGGATGGCTTTTAACATTGCAGAGGCCTTCAAAGATGTGTCTGAACCCATTATATTTCTGCAACAGATGCAGGAGTTCAGGGAAAAAATCAAGGTGCTCAAAGAAACCCCTTTACCTTGTTCCACTGTGGACATTAGTCCCACAATGAAGAGCTTTGATACCAGCCAGTGGAATGGAATAAAACTTGTTGATGTGGATAAACTTTCCTTGCCTCAGGAAAGCAACACTTTCAAATTCAAGATTCCCTCAGTCTTTTCACGCAGATTTATAGTGAACTCTCTTATTTTCTTGCTCATTCTTGCTGTCACCAGAATGTCCTTTGTGGAGTCAGTCATTGACAATCTCCAGTACTGGAAATCGCAGTTCCTTACAATTAGCTTGTCCTATTTGGCAGATACTGTGGAGATAGCAGATCATGCAGTCTTTTACTGGGAACAGATGACAGATGGAGCTTCACTTTTAAGAGAAAAGTGTAAAAACTATACGTTGGTTGTTCTGGATAACGTTGCACAGTTTGTGTGCAAATATAAACTGTTGTGAAGTGTCTGCTGGAATATAGGAACTAAGAGAGATCTGGGGAAGAAAACATGGAACTTCTTGAATTAATTGGTCTTTTCAGACTTCCAGTGAAAACATTCAAAGATTCAAAATGATTCCAAAACATTCATAATGTTCACATAGTAAACCAGAAAATGAAGTGGAGCTTTGAAAAACACTTTGTGGATTCTTCTTTCAGTGGTGATTATGGGAATATTGCTCACTGTAAATCATTTTTCTTACCAAAATATAGGGCCAAAGTGTATCTTTAGTTTGATGTTAAGGTAATTGTAGAATAAGATAAAAGATTGTAGTTTAAAAAACAATTCTAACTGGGAGATGGTTTGTAAAGAGGGAGAAGAGTTGTGATAGAGGTGAGCACTGTGCTGGCAGGTTTGCTGAGGACTGCCCTTCTACTGCAAAATGCAGCGTGCATCGTTCACGTTCTGGATCCAGCTTCTACCTGATGATGTTACTGCTCTCTGAAATAGCTATTTGTTTTTGTTTGGGTTTGTGGGTTGTTTGTTTTTTTTTTTTTTTGTATAACCAAATGTTGTCATTACCCTGTGCATTCAGGTTACATGTTTTATACAAAAATGTATCTTCAGGGCAAGCATAAATTCTAGAGGTAATGATAAGGACAAGCTGCAGGATGGTATGTGCTTTGCAGATCGTTCATACGTTGCAGTTTGCTTTTGCAACGTCAAGTTGTTGGGGTAGCTGGGATGTTTTGTCAGATCCATGTTTCTCTGAAGCCACACTTTATGAAAAACTGGCCTTAACATAAAGAACTTAGTGCAGTGAAAGGCATGCAGGGGTCTGCCACAGGAAGGCAGCCTGGGTTATACCCCTCCAGATTGCAATTCCAAAAGCCAGGAATAATGATTGGATGATTCCTGCAACAGGCTGTGTGATGTAGCAGGTGTATGGATGTTGGTAGCATTTGAAGAACCTTGTATAGGTTCTTCTGCTGTTACTGTATTTTTGTGTATCTCGTTTCAGGAGCTAATTGAATTTTCTGGTGTTATTGATTTGGCCTTAGATAACAGTGATTTAAAGGCAACCAACCTTAAGCTTGAGTTCTCTGAAGTGCCCTTCTTTCGGAGCAAATGGTACTGAAATGTCTTGCCTGAAGCACATCTAACCCCTTTTTGCAGTGGTCCTGTGAACAGCAGTGTGTAGAATGAAAACTAGAACTGACATTTTTAGAAAACAAACATAATATGTGCCATATTTTGGGAATATTCGTTGGCCTCTCTTAAGGTTTCATAAGTTATGACAGTAAATTCACTCTATTCCGGTAGTCCTTGCAAGCTATTCATTTCAAAAATAAAACATTAAATTCCAAGAATCAAAGTTTCCAAGCAACCAAACCCAGCAAACAAAGCTATTGTACATGATATTTACATCTTTGTTGCCTGGGAATCCTGTTGCTGCTCCACACCTCACTCCAAACACTTGCTAAAAGCAGGCAATGGTTCTTGCAGCTGCCTTGCAGTTTAGGAAAGATCAAGTCACAGACACGTAGATCAGAGAGCTGTGATTCCTGAGTGGCTGAGGTAGCCATGGGTAGTCGAGAGGTGATTGTTCTGAGTGTGGGAGGTGTGAGATTTGTGACCCGGGCTTCTACCTTGCAGCAGTTCCCAGAGTCCAGGCTGGCCCGAATGGTGAATGACGATGACCGGGAATTTAAACTGGTGAATGGAGAGTTTTTTGTGGACAGAGATGGAGCTTTGTTTAGTTACATCATGGACTTCTTGAGAACTCTCCAGGTGTCCTTACCAACTGATTTCTCCGACTATCAGAGGCTGCAGAGAGAGGCAGAATTCTATGGACTCTACCCTCTGGCCAACCTCCTGAGACAAGAACATTTGCTGAAGCCAAGGCTGGAGATCTTGGAAGTGCGTTTTTCTCTCCAAGAAATGCAGGCCTTTTTCCGGATCTTTGGTTCCTGCAGTGCCACCATTGAGGCACTAGCTGAGCAAATCACAGTGTTCACAGGGCAGCAATCAGGACAGGGCTGGAGCAGCCCTTTTTCTTCTCAGAAACCACTCGTTCCACTTCCTTTGGAGAGACCCTCTCATCACGATATGATTTTTCAGTGTGGTACTGAGTATTCTGCTGGTGACCAGTTCGTGGCCAGGTACTGTCCCTAGAGTTACTTCCCATTATGGACATGTCTTTGTGACTTTCAGTTCATGAAGTGCACACTACGTGCTAGCAAAGCTCATTTTAATGAAACTGAAAGAAAAGAAATATGTTTCCTTCTTTCTATTCAATGTTATCTTTTGTAGTTCTGAAACACCCAGTTTAATTTGCTACACTGATTTGCCTATTCTTCAGCTTTCTAAAATATTGTTCTTGATTTTTTTTTATGAGCTCTCTTGGGTTTTTCTCTCTCTGCCATTTTTTCCTCACTCACTTTAGAATTTCACAGTATCACCTTCTAGAGAACATGAAAAACATAGTAAAATGAAGCAAAGGAAAGAAAGTAAAGAAGTAAAGTACTGGAGGGAAGTCTAAATTCTCCACTAGCTTATGGTGCAAAAAGCTTTCATATGGAAAACAGGAAACAGAGAATGGCAAGAAGGGTTAAAAACTCCAGTGAAACTGAGACAGCATTTTGGGGACTGGAAAGCTTTTGTACAGCTTTTTATTAGGGGGAGGGAGAAGAGACAGATTATTAACTATATGCTTCACAGTGGGTTTTCTTTGAATTCAGAGCCAGGTTCTGTTTTTAAGAAAACTGTGTATCAGTAATCTTTGTGATAGTAGTATCGTATTCTAATGACTACTTAGTTTTTTTAAACTCTCTCTTGCTGGATGTCTCTATTGTGTGGAGACATGTTCTTACTGTCTAAGAAAATGTTAACCTGATTTGTCCTCTGTGGCTGTTAGAACATCTGGGATTTTATGGAAATTTCATTGAAATATTTCCAAAAGGGTAATTCTATTTGAATATAAGAAAAAACACAGCAGTCTTTTGATTATTTTTTAAAGAAAATAAAGTTTATCTTTCTTCCAGCTTTCTTTGGCTAAGCAGGTAGAATAAAAACTACTTTGCATTTGTGAAGTGATATATATGTTTGTGTGCCAAACCTTAACTTTGTAACTTTATTACTAATTTTAATGGACTAGCAATTGGTTGAGTAGGTTATGGCAACTTAAGTGCTGGGGAAAATATTTCTGATTTTTTCATTTATTTCTTCAGACTTGGTAAAAATTTCCCTCTGCAGATCAATAGGAAAGCTTATCTTGAGTAATGAAACAAGTCAAATTTGATTATGTTGCCTTGCTGAATTTCTCTCCTTACTCTTCGTGGACTTTCTTGCCTTTCTTGTGCTTTCCATGAATGTTTGGTGTACTTGCCTGTGAACTGTGGAACAGTTTCACCCATCAGTTTATATATTTTGTAATAGTATTTTTACCTGACTTCTGTTCCTCAGAATGTCTGGATAGATTCTTACACTTTATATCAAATAAAATCTTTTGAGGCCATGTGAAAATGATTTTCATATTTGTTACCACACGACCTGCTGTACCAGGTAACTTTGCAATAAATGTCACTGTTTGTAGAGAGAGATCTCCCGTGTGTTGGAGAGTGATGCTCTTGGGGTGAACGTGACTCTGCTGTCCATCATTTACTCCTACCTGAAGAACTGTTGCAGCATTGCAGAACCTGCTGCTCCCTTCTCCTCCGTTAAGTGAGACAAGATGGGGGTTGTCACAGATATTTCTTAAGAAAGTAAGTTTTGTGGCAGGGGAAGGTGTGAAAAAGAAGTGCTTCTTCCCCAGCATGTAACTAGCTGAGCTGAGAATTACTCTTAATGAAGGAAAGAGTCCAGTTGTCCTTAAAGGAAGAAAAAAAATATCTGGAGCCTTGGTTGCTGTAAACACAGTGCAGCGGTGCTGATCTGTGCTTTCAAGAAACAGTTTAAGTGTGTTGTAACTGCTTTTTTGTTGGTTTTTTTCTGATTTTAGGTATGTTTGCATAAAGCCTGACAATAGAAAGCTGATTAATGGTACTAATGTGCTAGGCCTTCTGCTTGACACTTTACTCAAAGATGGATTTCGCCTCATCAGCACCAGGACAGTCACCAGTGAAGAGAAGGTTGAATGCTACACTTTTGAAAGAATGAAGAGTGCACCAGGCCTTGCCATCATGGTGAACCAAACCCCAGGGAGCTCTGGGGTAGCACAGGCAAGGAGAAGCCAAATGCAGAAAGGGAAATAAAGACTTCCTTCCATCTTTTGAATGTAGAAGCATGTGTCAGTACTTGTGGCCTTTTTTTTTTTTTTAATTATTATTTTTTTCTTTTGGCTTGTTTAAAACTGCAGCTATTGAGGGAAGTAACAAACACATTTTCTTTCAAGTATTTAGGGGAAAAAATTGCTTTCTTGCCTTTTACCACTCCACCCTCTTCAAGTAAAAGAAGCCCAGATTTAATACTGGGTTTGTGGACCAGATTTCAGCATTTCCAAGAGTTGCTTTTGTTTTTTCTCTGCGGCTAAAATTTACATGAGGACCCTCAAAGCATCAGCAGTTCCTTCTAAAAAATTGTTTTTATGTTCTGTGCTAATCTGCAAGTAGATTGTAAAAACATGGTAATACTTGAAGAAATAACATCTTGATGCAACTGTCATCCCAACAGTTTGGAGACGTGGGTGGAGGAGGAAAGCAAACCCCAATTGAACTGACTTTGTTGCAGTTGGCTGAGAGCAGTGTAAGGGGAACATCCCGAGCTGTGCTGCTGTGTGACTTTGTGAAAGCCATCACTGAGGTCTGTGAAATAATGTGTGACTGTCTCTTGCAAAACACTCCTCTGTTCTCTCCTCACACTCTGGTGGCACTAAGATGCTCTATGGTTCTGAGCATTAAATGATAAAGGTCTTTGTGAACAGAAGGTCAGTTAATTTTTAGTGCTCTTACCATAAAAAGGATGAAAATGTAATAAACAGCCCTTCAGATGAAAGAGCTTGTAATATTTCAAAATAATGCAAAGGATTGTTTAGCACTTGTTAACTACAACACAGTTGGAAGGCTTAGCAGAAGTGGCTTTAAGAGCCTTGGGAATGTTAGTCCTTTACCAAGCTTTGTAAAGATGCCAAAATTAGCTCAGGGTACTGTGAGAGGTAAGTTAATGAAGCTTTATAAATCAAGAATCTTTTTGTCCTTCCATCAAGACAGGAAAAGAAGATAGCAATAACTTCATGGATTCATTAGTTGCACCTCAATTGTTTTGCTGGTAAACCACCCTCTTCCCAGGGCTTCGAACAGCCCAGAAGAACCACTTCGGGCTTCCTTGGCTGACCAATTAGATCTGGCTTTTCATTAGTTTTAAACTGTGAATGCATTACTTTATTTGCAGCACTTGATAATGGGGGTGGGGCTCAGCCATCTGTTTCTTGCCCTAAGGAGTTTCAGTGACATGGATCTTCTCAGACTGCTGGTGCCACTATCAGACACCTCCTTTCTTTGGCTACTGCTTTGGGGCATTTCAGCTTGACCCAAGTTCAGAAGCTTGGCAGAAACAGTGAGATCCTCTTTGCTTGTTCTAGAGCTGTTTGAGTTGAGAATAATGTGATTATGGGACTACATCTCCTAAGCTGCTTACAGGTTATGTAATGTAATAAATAAGAATGTAAGAGTGAATGCTTTCACTTCAAATGGGATTTTTTTGGTCAGTAATGTCAATAGGGTCATATTTGTCTTGAAGTAAGATATTTCCTACAGTGAGAACCATCAATCACTGAACAATCTCTCCTCAGTTGTGGGGGAGTCTCCATTGTTAGAAGTTTTGAAGAGGATGCTAAATGATTTCATGGAGACTCTGTTTCATGTGAAAGGCTGGACCAGATGATCTTTTTAATTTCCTTACAGCCTGGCCTGTTCCATGATTCTGTGGAGACCTTCTGTGAAGGTCTGTGCCAGAAAGCCTGTCATGGTGGGCTTAGACCAGTGTTGGGTGGCAGAGCAGACAAGCTGTGTGGGATGACTGTCCCCACAAGTTGCTGTGCTGCAGACAACACTCCTTGTTTGGAAGCTAGTTGATTATTGGATGAGTCATTGACTGTAGATATGGAGGGACTAGCCAATAATAATGTGAAGCACAAGACAAAAAAAAGGGCAGCTTCTTACAGGGAAAGGTAAAAAAATAGACTAGAGGCTGTATTTAGACATTATGCCCTAAATGATCACCAACAGGCAGTGATGTAAGCTAAGAAAAATTTCAGAATGCCTCATAGTAACAATTACACTGTTTCACCTACCATGAAAGTAGGGACTTTGTTCTCCCTGCTGCAGCTGCCACTTTGAAAATTGAAGTTTGGATTCTTTTTTTTTTTTTTTAATAAAGTGAAAGAAACAACAAAATACTTCAATTTTTAAAGAGCCCTGAAGTTTTTACCTATGTCATCATCCACATTCCATGTCTTAGGCAAAGTGAATGTTTGATACAACCATTTCAGTAACACTTTATGATGGACTCAGCACATTCTGGTTCCCCTCATGGGTTAATTTTTAATTAGCACCAGCATCATTCTATGAATGCAATATTTGACTCTGGAAAATATACCAGTGCAAGTTGCTGTCATGTAAAGAGCCATATGTGCTTCACCTCACCCTTGGGTAACAGTGTGCTGTGACTCTGTACTTCTTTTGGAAGCAAAGCACATGACCACCAACAAGCTTGGGTTCCCAGAGTTCTAGCATTTATTCTTATTTAGCTCTGAACTGAGAAGTGTCACCTTCTGTCATTTTGTGTTCCTGCAGAGAACATGACTAGGCTCTTACACAATGCTTTCACTTTGTTTTTGTTTGGTTGGTTTTATTTTTCAGCTGTTAGCTCCTTAAATAAGTTTGACAGCATGTGTGTGAGCAACCTGATAGAAATCTGTTGAAAGTGTCTGACTGATACCAGTAGGATACCCATGACTTTAATGAAGATTGATTGAATAAATTAATTTAATTGAAGGTGGTTCTTCACAGACAGCACCTCACTGTATTTCTTTATACAGGAAAAGGAAGCAGTGATGAAAGAGCTACAGGTGGTGTGTAGCTTCAAGCTACAACTGAATAGCAGTAATTATGGAGGAACAGGTGAAATTATGTTCATTTGCAGACAAATTAATATAAAGAACCCACTGATTTACTAGGAGGATCTTCAGCTGGCCTCCACCTTGTGAGGTTATTTATGCTACTGTAAAGTATTGCTGAGCCAGGACAGCAATTTTTCTGTGCCCTCTTCGAAGTGGTATGCAGTGTAGCCTGCAGGCACCAAGGCAGGAAATTAGTAGTGGCCACTGTTTTTACTGCACCTTCCCTTCAGAAGCCCCAAACAAGCAGGGATGCAGCAGAGAGCAAGCAGACTGTGTGGGGTGTGCTCAGCAGAGTTGTTCACACAGAAGGGAACAGCTGTACCAGTGAGTTTGGCTGATAGAAATGACAAGTCTGAGTGATTTTAAAAGCTGCTTTGTCAAAACCAGATTATGTGCTAAACCAAGTACTTCCACCCAAACCTTGGCAGGCAATTCAACTCTGGTATCTCACAACACAATCTCTGCTAGACTAGCAATGTGTTTTAGGTAACTTGGTTGTGCTTTTACATGTTGACAGAACCAGAAGCTCTGATGGCTCATATATAGCTCTACTTTTGATTGAATGGGAATGAGATTTTGAGACATTTAGACTTTTATTTTCCAATAATTTGTTATCCCTGACATAATCCACTTCTTCAAGTCACTGCCAACTTTCTCAAGAGAATTCCGTTTTCTCCTGTGAAGATGCAAAATTTGCTGATTTCAGTAAACCTTACTGCTGTATTTGCCTTTTTATTCTTCCCTGGATTCAGCAGAAATGTGCAAATTGTTCCACTGCCTGCAAGGCTAGAAAGGGACTGCCACAGTGCTGGGGCAGCCTCCTCACTCACTCACAGTGAGCTCTCTGTGGCTTTGTAACAGGCAAGCAGACAGAGCCCTAAGGGAAAAAGAAACTGAGTGGTGAGGCAGCACCATCATCCCGTCCCACTCACAGGGACTGCAGTTTACATGGCAGAAGGAGATCATCCAAAATGAACTGAGAGCTTGCGAGATTTGCAAAAGGCAGGTGATTCAGATAAACCTCATTTGCTTTACACTTCCTCATCTTAATCACTTTTCTCTCCTTTATAGTTGGGTTTCATCCTGTGTTTCTATATTCAAGACTGTCAAGGGCTTTGCCAGTACAATCTTTCGGTGCCTGTTGGAAGTCTCAACAGGATGGAGGTACAACACACTTTTTCTGTCCCCCTCTTCTTGCATCATATTGACTTCCTTTTCTAGTGATTAGTGATATTTTTTTGTGCTTTTGCCTGCTTCTTTACACACTGGGAAGTCTCTCTTTTGTCATTCTTATATCCCTTTCAGGAACATGTCATTTATTTACCACTTAAATTGTTCAGTATCCTGATGATATGAGGCAGGATGGAGTCTATTGTGAAATACCTTCTTGTTCTTTGGGTATTGATTTCAATGACAGTTCATGAGGGTTTTTGTTTCTTTGGGAAGTGCAGTCACTGCATTCTTATAAGTTCTGCAGTGAGCACTCGTGATTGGAGAAATGATTAAGAGTAGATGTTTAAATAAAGCTCTAGAAAATGGATACAAAAAACTCAGATACTATTTAGACTAAGACTGATCTCTGTGCTGGCCAAGGTACTGGGAAATTTTCCCCTTTACTAAATAATTCCAGATCATTTTTCACTTACCTTCATAATTGAATTTCATAGAAATAGTAGAAGATCCTCCCTACAATGCTGTATATGAGGAATTAATAGCCACAGGGCAAAACAATGATGCTGGAGTAACTGTATCATGCCCAATGACAGTAACTTCTGTTAACTTTGGAGAAACTTTTCTGCCCTGTGAACTCTTCCCAGTTTCTACCTATTTTGGTTGTTTTCCAGCTTTCCAAGGCTCAAAAGTAACTCCCTTAATCTGATCTGAGCAAGGGTGATGTGCTTTTGTCAGTCTCTTGAGTGGATAAGTCTCAGGTATATCCAACACAACCTGGGTGATGTTTTGTTTTGATCCACAGCTGAATTCAGTACCAGAAAGCCACCAGAGGGGCTCAAAAGTCCTCTTTGAGTTCACAATGAAGCATTCATAACTTTGAATACTCTTTTTTTGGTTTTTTGGGGTGTTTTGTTTTTTTGGGTTTTTTTTTGGTTTGTTTTTTTTTTCTGTTTTGTTTTTTTTTTTTTTTTTAAATTTGTTCCTAGATTGCTGGAAAGTGTTACTAAATATTCATTGAGAAACAAGCTGAGAATCATCCAAGAAGAGGAGGGAGGCTCATTGCCTCTTACTCCTTCCCTCTGACTTGTGCTGAACCATTGCCAGGCTTTAACTTTACAAGGTTTATTTTTATCGATTTTCAACAATAAACAGTGGGAGTATCTTCAATAAAAGATTTACAGTGCGTCATGAAGAAATACAACTCCCTAACAAATACTATATTGATCTATTCCCAAATGCTACTGAAACTGCCTATAAAACCCCAAATGAAGTCCAGTGATGGAGAACTTCCTCTCTCTAGTGACAGATGCATATGACTGTTAGGCCTTCAGAAGACAATAAAAGGGAAGGGAGTGACTCTGCTTCTTTGACCATATCTTCAACAGCCCAGTTAAATCTGTCAACTCAATGTAATCCACATAAATAACGAATTTGGGAACCAAGGGAACTGCTAGCATGTCTGAAGATTCCCATTCTTTGAAGATTCCCATGCCTTTCCTGCTGCAGTCAGACCATAATTAGTCACAGAAGGCCTTGTTGTAACTAGTAAATGGATGGACCAACAATGATTTGAATAGTCTGGTTCTGGCTGGAGATATGCCTGGAGCCCTGAGTATTCTCAAATGGGTGGGTGAGATGTAAATCACTAGTCATCATATAAAATACAAATAAATATGACTTCTATTTAAAAAAAAAAAAAAATAAAGCCAGTTTTTAGACCATCATGAAGTTTCTGCTGAAATAATCTCCTGAAGTGTGATCTGATGTGTAAATTTTTCCAAGAATCCTTCCTCCATTTCTACTCTGTTTTCATTCCGATGGAATGGTTCAATAATTGGTGTATTCTTTCTGGTCAGAAGAATGATGAATGTAGCCCTAAAGACTGGAAACAGTAATGTGCACAAGTCTGCTGTAGAAAATTAACGCAGTGCTTTGCTTTCTAAGCAAGTTACTGTTACAGGAGTCAGCTGAGTGTTTGCTGAAACTGTGAAGAATTAAACATTGCAACATTGTTCCATCCTGATTCTCCACTGGAAAAAAAAAAGCAATAGATTGGAAACATCAAGTCTGGGGTTTTACTAGTGCTTTGGAGTCAGGATCTGAGTTTTCTTTGAATTTCAAAGGCAGTTTGTAGCTTTCATTGAAGGCCTTCTGAAAAGGCTGGTTTATGGTTTTTGGTTTTGTTCCCCAGTGATATCTAAACTGTGTAATAAAATAATTGCTGACATACCGGTTTATTTACAATGTTGTATTCAACAATAAACAGAAGGCATGCTGATCCTTCCATCCTTTAATCTTAATTGTTTTTACTATGTCTTCAGCCTGCTCCTCAGCCAGGTCCTGGTGGAACAGAGGAAGGGGCTATGTGGTAAGGGCAGGTGGAGATCCACAGAAGGCAGCAAACTCACTTCTTTCCCATTACAGAGAGGAAATAAAGGAATAAAATTAGGTTGGTAAGAGGAAAGGCTATTGTGGGACCAAAGAGACCCAACTTACTGTATTGAGGAGAGGACAGAGCTGCCAGAAATGCCAATGCCACTGGACAAAGAAAAGCAGATCTCACAGGGGTGAACAAATGGGGGAGTAATAGCTGCTATACAAACCTGGGAACGGCACAGAATAACATGGACATGAGACTTCAATGTTCAGGAGACTATAGGGATGTTTTATTTTTTTCCAATGTGTTAGGTTAATGCATCTCTAGAATATCTTCCAGTTCACATACCTGAAGAAAATTTCTCTTTAGGAGGTAATTTCTGCATATGTGCTGTGAAGTGAAACACTGCAGGATCCAGATATTGGATTGGTCATGTTGATACCTCACACCTGGAAACAGAAGCTAAGCTTTTGGAGGTCAAATAGATAAACTCTGAAAATCTGAATAACATCACTGTTTTGGTAGCGCTGGAGTGGTAAGTCTCCTGGATTCTTACTGGATATGTCCTCTTGGTGGCCTTTGTTTCAATGCCCGTTGCACTATGGTGAGCACTGACCCTGTTGGTAAGTTCCTCATTCTCCATAAACTGGAAAGATATCTCCTGGAACAGACTGGTTTACCTTCTGTTTTCTCCATTTGTAATTCTATCCTTAAGCCATATAATATTCATTTGCTACCTATAGTTGTTCAAAACATTATCTTCTGGAGATGGCTCAGTAAACCATGGATCCCCAGAACAGATTAATAGCTTAAATATGGCCATGTCAAGAACGTAAATGAAAAATTGTATCTGCATGGCCCCTGATGTAACAGAAGCTTCTTCCATCCTTGGTTAGGCTAAAACTGCTTTCTGCTCCTATTTTATAAGATTTCTTTGGCAATTGAAGTGTGATAGTGCAATCTAGGCTTCACTGGTGTCCATGTAGTCCCAAAATCTCTATGAATACATGCTGGAAAAATGATGGGCAAACAATCATCTTTTTGTAAGATTCATCTTTTGGAGATTCCCTTCTGGAGAACACCTTAGCAGGCACAGGAACACTTGAGCAACTCCTCTGTTGGCTACAGTTTCCCCTCATAAGCTGTGCTGTAACAGTGTCTTGTGCTAAGCTATTGGAAGTCTGACCCCTAGAATCACAGAACTGTTTGGGTTGGAAGGAGCCTCAAAGGTATCTGGTTCCAACCCCTTTGCCATGGGCAGGGACACCCTCCTCTATACCAGGTTGTTTCAAGCCCCATTCAACCTGACCTTAAACAATTCCAGGGATGGGGCTTCCATGGCTTCTCTGGGCAACCTGTGCCAGTGCCTCACCACCCTCTGACCCATGATCCATGCTCACAATGACCTTGAGGTAGGCTCTGAGATTGAATAGAAAAGGTGAATGTGAAGACACAGAAGGCTAATGGAACATCAGACTGCTATGGTTTGGATAATCTTGTTCTGTGGAGCGATCTATGATGACTTCTTGTCTACCCTCAGGACCAAGACAAAGCCATGAATGAAGGATGCAATGACAGTTCTCAGAGCATTTACAGAGTGTTCAGGACATGCATGCACATGTGAGGTTTTGGTCTTCTGAAACAGGCAGGGACAAGCATGCAGGTTCTATAGTGGAGGCAATGATGCCTGCTAGAAACACCACACAGTTCCTTCAGGCAGGGTGGGTAGCAGTGTGGAAATAACTGTTTCAAAAGCTCAGTGTTTTCAGGGCTTTCTAACTTGGTAGTGATAGACTGCTAGTGGAAAACACTTCTCTGTATCCAATCTTTCAGCTGTATGTATTTACATTTCTTGAGATCTGGGACAGCCAAAGTGAATGCTGTACTGGAATTGGAATTGGCTCGCTATCACCTCTCCCCTTCTTTTTTTAAGAGATAAAAAGGGGATCTCTTTTCCACAGGAAAAGAAGCAGTGTTACTAATGACCTAACATGCTCTCATAATACACCTTGTGACCAAAAGGAGTCAATGAATGACTAAAATAGAATACACAAATCTCTGTGACAGTTAGTAGGCTTTAACACATTATAAAACTATTTCAATGCTTGAAATGAAGAGGCACAACTTTAAAAACATTCCAAAAGTTCTGGTGCAAACAGTCAGACACTGCCATTTGGATGAAAGAAGCAGGTGAACTGCTACACACAAGGAAACTGTATTTTTTTTCCTCCTTAAGTCTTGTGCTGCTTTGCTGGAGAGCAAAGGTTGAAAGGCCTACGCTCTGTCTATACAAAGAGAATGCAAAGCATTGAATAGGTCCTTGTGCTTCAGAAAACCCATGAATACTTTTTATCAAGATGTCTGTCTCTGGAAACGTCACTGCTACCATAAAGGCTCTCTGCTGCACCATATCTAAATTCCTTTCTAGGTGTCTGTGCCAATGCCTACCATTTCAAATTAGCATCTGCGATATTAGCAATATTTGCAAATAATACTCTATTTGAACCCTCATTTTCAGAAAGTAATTCTTTCTGCAGCAGATAAAACTTCATCTCTAGGTATCAATATTTGGTATAATTGGAGGCAGCTTTCATAGAATCAATTAGCTTAGAAAAGACCTCTGAGATCAAGTCCAGCCTATAACCAGCTGAACACCACCTTGTCAACTGGACCATGGCACCAAATGCTACATCCAATTTCTTAAACACCTCCAGGGATGGTGACTCCACCACTGCCCTGGGCAGTACATTCCAACATCTAATGATCCTTTCTGAGAAAAAATTCTTCCTCATGTCCAACCTAAACCTCCCCGGTAGAGTTTAAGGCCATTTCCTCTCATCCTGTTGCTGGATGCCTGGAACAACAAGCTCTCTGAAATCACCTAAAAGGATGTTGTAGCAAGGTGGGTCTTTTCTCCCAGATAACAAGTGACAAGATGAGAGGAAAGAAATGGCCTCAAGTTGTTCTAGCGTAGGTTTAGACTGGATAGTAAGAAAACTTTCTTCACTAAAGGGGTGGTTAGGCACTGGAACAGGCTGCCCAGGGAAAATCACCATCCCTGGGAAAGCTCAAAAGGCACATGGATGTGGCACTTGGGGATATGGTTTAGTGGTGAGCATGGTGGTGCTGGGCTAATGGTTGGACTCTGGAGATCTTGGAGGATTTTTCCAACCTTAACACTTCTGAATCTGTGAGATGCTGGAAAATAACTTCCCATCTCTGTGAGCTGCCCTAGTGTGAACCACAGCTACGTCTCTGCTGGTGTAGGATGTCCAGCTAAACAGAACTGTACAGAACTTTCAGCCTTCTTCTGGTTCTGACTAAGCACAGGAGTATGTTATATGGAACTATTTCTACAGGATGCCAGAAGCTTATAAAAATTATCTCAGTACTAGCAGAGTAGAAAATGTTTGAATCAACACTGAGGGTCAGACACCCATTGAAGTTTATGAGGGGTGACTGAGCCTGATTTGACAGTGAGGAGCTGAATTTCTCTGATAAAGCTCAAAGATTAAAAAGTGATTCAACCTTGCTATAATTAATTTTGGTGCCACATTGTTATTGATAATTTCTCTAGAATTATGGCTGCCAAGGAATCCAAGAACTGTAGACCATTGTATCATGAAAATTTCAGCTCTGCAGTATTTGGACTGCCTGGTGTTCCCAGGTCTGAGCTGTGCTTAACTTCTTCGGAAGAATTTATGTAGGATAAAATCAGGATCTGTTTTGCAAATGTTCTTTTCCTTGTCTCCATCTAATCAAGGTCTAGCCATGTTAGGAGACTTGCTGACAGCCTAGGACAAGAAGTTAGAAAAGCAAAAGAGCTCTGGTCTTTCTCAAGTGTTTCTGCTCAGGCAAACTAGAACCAGAGGCCAGGTGCCTGTATCACTTGTGACATCTTGAGGCAAGATGTTTCACTTGCTCAGCCTTCTTAGAAGATTCATGTGATGCTCATCAACTCAAGTAAAGTGTATCTTATGTAGACAGTCTTTAATGACACCACTACATCACACAGCAAATGTCTGAATGCTAGGGAGGTCGTGCTCATTCACGGGGTACATGCAGACATGGAGTTCTTCCTAGGCTGAAGCAATTTCTTCAACCAAAGCAAAAAACCCACAACCCCAACAAACCAGAAATGCTACAGTTTCTTAACTAAACCACATCTTAACAGTTATTTAAGTGTTAACATAAACAAGTAAGAAAGTAAAGTAAGAAAAAACTAATGAAGATTAGTGAAAAATAAAATTACTACGACTGACTAATGAAAAGCTCTCTGTAGCCATTGGTAGTCTGAAGAATGAGGGGATGAATTGACACTACTCTTGCACAAAGAAATGCAGTTATTGCTGTCAATTATGATTGAAAATGTCCACTGCTCTGGACAATTTTTAACAGCTAAAGAGAAAAATCTACAATTTTAAAGGAAAATGAGATACATTCATAGCAAAAGGTAGTGCTCTTCTAAGGCTACTGACTTTACACCTGAATAAGCATAAAATAATGGGATCACAATGTAACAGCTCTGCAACTTATCTCCAAGTTCTAAGTGACTAGAATTACTTAAACTAAAAATCAAAGATACTCCAAGAACCATGAGGAGGTCCTCAAGTTCAATCCTAATTTGGGAATGAAGAAACAACTCCTCAGAAGAGGAGGACTATTTTAATTTTTCTGAACAGGATTAAGTTATTTGAATCTTCTTCAACCTAGAACAGGCTCTTACCTATGCTGCTAATTTCTGAGGGGGATTGTAAACTCGCCTGTGAAAAAACCCAAATCCAAACCAAAAAACCTCTGAAATCAAAAGACTCAAAAAGCTGGTTCAAACACAGAAAGCAAGCATTTTGAGGGTAGATTGCATGAGGGAAGAGGTGAACCCCCTTGCTGGTTTCTGAACAGCTATGAAGTTCTTTAATGCTGCTCTCTGCTTTCCATCTTCAGCAGATTTAGAGAATGGAGGAGCATAAAGCAGTTTAAAGCCACCTTTACTGCCACCTTTACTGGACAAAATCTCAGCAATAAAACCCAGAACTTTGGCATAACAGAGGACTGTGAAGTGGATTCACAAATACTTTGTTATCTCAGTGTTCATCTACTGGAAACATAAGGTATTCCTTTAGTGTGCTTTAATGTGTACTTATATTTATTGTTTGCTGGCTTTACCATTACTTCAGGAAACATCCTAGGAAAAGAATATAGAACATGCAAGGAACTGCACAGTTAGTCCAATAAAAGCAAATTCCACTACCCTTTGAAATCCTACCTGCAGCTTGCTTTCATCTACTAACAGCAATAGCTATCACTGCCAACAACCTTTGAACAAAATCGTTTTGTGACTTTTTTGCACATATCCTTGATTTAACAAGAAAGATGGGGAACATCTGTGGGCAACTTCCACTGGGTATTTTTTCAGGAGCAGGAGATGTGAACTTGAATCTCCTCAAGCTTCTGAAACCCAGGTTTTCTCTTTCATGGAAGAGTTACCTTGCCTTGAGGTTGTTTCAGCTAGTTTCTTAAAACTCTTTGGAGGGATTTTAGCAAGTCGTGACAATTTTAAACCAGCTCTTTGTTCTGTCTCCATCTTTCCCCATTCCCCCTTTTCAATACAGCATGTAGCTTTACTCTCTTGTTTCTGATACCAGATCACTAATTTTTTTAATGTGTTCTAAGAGTGAGAAAAAGTCTTCCAGCACTCTAGCTTTCTTGGCATCATGCTAGTCTTCTGCAGTAGAAAACTAATTTTCACCTCAGTTTCTCAAGCACCATTGCAGCTATGGATTTTCAGCCACAAATCCAATGCCTTAAATGAAGATGAGGTGTTATAATCTTGGCCATACCTGATGTAGAAAGAGAGAACTTCTGTATTATTTATCTCAGAGCAGAAGATCCTCTACCTCTGTGACAGAGTTCTTTCTGGAATCCTTGCAGATTCTTGCAGTACTACATTTCATACAGTACCTACAGCATTCCATCACCACTTGGATATACAGTTACCATTACAAGGGAGATTTTAGGCTCTCTTTACAAACTCTTTGGAAAAAAAAAAAAGCCAAAAATGCTTAATAAATGTCCTGCAGTTGTCAGCATGAGACATTAATTTCATTTTGAATAAGAACTTCTTCTGTTTCTCAACTTATGACAAAATACAAACTGGAAGCATGCAGCTAGCTGCACTGGTAGCAACTTAAAACACATACAAAAAACATCTTAAAGCAAAAGCAAATGTGATAAAAAAACACCCAAGACTCTGGGTAAAACTGTACCTTGTTAAACAGCAGAAGATGGGCCTGCAAGAGAGTCTCAGTCATTAAATAAGGCTGTACCAGGTTAGTTCACTGGCAGCTTACAAACTTTATGTTTTAAAACCTTGCATTCTTGACAGAACTTTATCTAAATACTTTGCCTTAGTCAGGCTGTAAATGTGATATTAGAGCATGCCAGTCTTATGTTTTATCACAAGGACAAAATACTGCTCTATATTTTTACTACAGCAATTTAAAAATAAACTTCTGTAAAGGCATTAAGAAACTGTGTGCAGGCACTCTGTTAAATCAAGGTTTAACATTTCTTACACACAAGAGATAAAATTTGATTCAAGGGTAGTTTTTACAAGCACACATTTTTGTTCTCGTTCCACATTCTCTGTTTGTGATATGAGATTGAAAAAAATTGCTTGCTGAGTGCAATGAGCAGCTGAATTCAAGCACAAGTCCTTCTTAGAACCTCCACGGCAATACAGCCAACAGGGGGCTGTCTGGCTACACGATGTTACCAAATCTGCAGAGAAAGCCTTTTCCTGACTGAACAACCTACCATTCTTGCCCATTTGCTAAATTCGGTTGAAGACCAAGTTATTTAGCAGATTCCATACCTCCAAAATATTAGAGTTCTTGTCCATCTTTGTCTCATACTACTGGAAATCTTGTATTTTTGACCTGGAAGTTCCATTATAGATGGATAATATAGCTTTAATGAATCTATTGATGTGTCTGAAAATAAGAGATATTGCTTGTTGGAAAAAGGGGAGACTTTCACATTCTCTTGATAATAGGAAAGGTGTATCACAGCTGCTTCCAGATGCTAAGAACCTTTATCTATATGAGCATTTTTGTGCTGGTTTCATATGTTGATACTAATCTTCTGTAAAAGAAAACAAATAGACCAAAATGTTTTTAGATCCTTTGATATTGATTTAAAGAGCAGATAGGCAAAGTCTGTCTGTAGTAGTGTCAAGAAAGGAAGAATAAGGTCCTGAATATTCCTTACAGTGATTTAAGCAAAGTAAATGGACTTTAAAACTGGAATGCCAGTCTTACGACTGAAGGGTATTTTCGTGGTGCTGGCACTGCTGCTTACAGCAAGCACATTCAGCTGGCTGAGCTTACCAAGAACTAACCTAAAGTTATTCAGTGAAACCACCAAAGACACATGAGAGCCAAGGTAATAGTGAAGGAAACAAGCAGACTCATTCCCAAACTTGTCTGGCTCAAGAATCACAAGGCCATAGAATCATAGTCTTGTATTATTATTGACTAGTCTAGCTGGTCAAATAATATAACCCCTGAAGCTCTTCCTTTGCCTTTATTTTAATAGAACACTAATAATTTATAAATTTTAGACTTTCTATGCTGTAATTTATGCCTTATGTACTTCAAATTTGATAATACTTAAGGGTTTTTTGAATAAGTTGAGAGATTCCAAAATGTTTTACTTTAAAAACCACTTAAAAGTGTAAAAGTTGCAGACAAACTTCTTTTATGTGCAATAAAGCCACATACTTGCCCTGCAGAAATGTAGGGAAATGTGAAGCTTTCTATCCATGTCTGACTCCTATGGCTATAAACAGGGAAGAAAACACTATGGATATACTAGGATATATTATTCCTGTCTCTCAAGAGAAATCAAGCCTTCACCTACTATGCACTGTATACTTTAGACTGAAGATACAAATTAGATAAATGCTGCTATAGTTAATATGTTAATTTCAGAACTTTTGAACATAAGGTTCAAATTTTACATTAAGAGGCAGAAACAATATAATAAATTTAATTTTATTTATTAACAAATACAGAGCTATTGTAAGTGAATTAAATGTGGAAAAAACTGAGTTGCACCTGACGACCATTAAGTAGCTTCTAACAGAAATAAACCATTCAGAGTGAAAAAGAAGTACTCCGATGATTATTATCCCTCTCACAGAAAGATGAGCAATGCCACTCATGCCATTGCATTTTCCCATATTTCTCTTTATAGTTAGATATTTTATTGTGATACACACAACTGCCACCGTAGGAGATCTGCATTTATCTCCAACAGAAGTTTTCCTTCAAATACATTTTAAATATTGTTTGCTCTTTACATGAAGAGCTGCTGTTAAACTGGTATAACAGCAGCTCAACACTATGAGTATATTTCTATCATTTCTTGTGATTTCTGTGACAATAGGTTGCAATGAAGATAAAGAGAGTCTAAACACTTCAAATTCAACCATTCTCCCAATACTTAACAAGACACTGTGACTAAGGGAAAAACTGAAACACTTTCAGATGATTATATCCAAATGAGAGTGGTACAGACCACTCTCATTTAGCAAAGTGTGCCATAGGCAGTACCAAGAAAATTACCTTTGAAATGTGAAGAAAATGGCTCTAGAAGTCCTAAATACTTAGGTATAATTACTTTATATTTTTAGAGATGCTTACCACTGTATAAAAAGAAATTAAAACTACAACTGTAGTTGCTAGTTAAATGGTAATCACAATTAAAATAGAAAATAGAAAAATAGATCTTCACAGGTAAATTTATTGTCAAATATGCTGAAGTTCAAACACATACATTACCTTTAGTATATAGAAGATTTGGCAGAACATTGGCGATGTTACTTACAAAGATGACATGCAAAAAATGGCACATGCAAGTGTCCAATAATGAGTTACATTTGCAAAATGAATGAGTGACTAGACAGGACACAAATCAGAGTATTTTGGAGTTCACAGGACTGCAGAAATAGACCATGAATAAACAGCATGGAAACTCTGCTTCCCAGCCTGAGCTGCTAACATGGAAAGTTGCTTTTAGATCTAGGCTTTAAAAGATGCACAGTACTCACACATCTTCCTCCGAAATTAGAATTAATAAATGCCATAGGAAATTCCATGAGGAAATGCATTACTGTAATACATATACTAAACAAAAGTAGCCAACAGCCCTTCAAGGTATGTGTCCATTACCCCTCCTTTAAATGTGACAGAGGTGTAGAAACTATCACAGTATGCAATAATTTGAAGTTCCCTTTAAGACAGGAGACTGTCAGCAGACATAATTTTACAGAGTATTTTAATTCAAATTACAACTCCTAAAAAGCTCAGCTACCAATGTGAACCATCAGTGTTTTTCAGACATGAGAGTCTTTGAGACTTCTAGAGCACAATAGATGCACTACAGAAACAATGGTCTGGTTACTTGTCCAGCATCATGTGAGAATAAAGGCAGAAAAATAAACATCACATCCAGTCTTAGGAATTCTCACATGACATAACCATGAAGACCTGGTTTCCTCTACTTGCAGCCATTTGTTCCATTGCCTACAGAATTTTTTACTAATTTCTGCAGCATGCACAGCCCCCAAATGTCTTCTCTGGCTCAGCACCACAAGAGGCTGACCCCTATCAATAGATTAAACATTCTGTGTGACCACAAAGATTGCTTCATAGTATACTGACACAAGGGGGCAAATGAAGATTGCAGAATCTTAAAGCAGGAGTTATCTAACTTCTCAATGTTTTATTTTGTGATCTTCTTGTTCTTTATGCCGTTATTAGCTTGTGTTTTGTTTTTCTTTCCATCAAAAATCTATTTCCTCCTTTGAATTCTAATTCCCCTTATTGGATGAAGCATTTTATTTACTTCCACAAAGACGATGAGAGAACTGAAGAATCTTTCACATGAAGAAAGGCTGAGTGAGCTGAGACTCCAGCCTGGAAAGAAAAGGCTTGTGTTTGTGTGATCTCAGCAATTTTTCTAAATGCCTGCTGCTGATGGGGGTACAGAAAAGTAAAGAAGACATAGCCAGGCTCTTCTCGGTTGTGTCCAGAGACAGGACAAGATCCAACAGGTAAGAAATGAAGTGCATGAAATTCTAGCTGAACAGGACAGACTGCAGAGTCTCCATCCTTGAATATATTTAAAACTGACTGGACATAGCCTTAGCCTTAAAGAAGCTACCCTATTTGAACTAGAGACCTCCCTTACAACCTCAACTACTCTTACTTTGGGATTTCTTTTCAGGACCAAAATAAATGAAGTAGCTGGGTACTACCAGGCTTGCCCTCTTCTCTGTGGAATATGACAAGGGGGATAAAATTGACAGTGACTTCCCATATGACAGCAAAAGCTACTATTTAACAGTCTGCATTCCCTCTGGATCTGAAGTGCAGAGCACTCCAGTGAATGTTAGGAAACATCTGAGGAGTGCAAGCCCCTTTTCCTATGCCTGACTCATTCTCTTTGCCTCAAGCCAGATCCCTCCTTGTCAGGCTGCTGTTTCTTCCATTTTCAATAAACAAACAAACCCCCAAATCTTTTTGCAATGTATTTCAATCCTTCTGATTTTCCAGTTCATCAGATCGGTCCTTCCTGTACCTGTTCTCAGCTTCAACCTTTTAACGTTGCATTTTTATACATGCTCTTAACACTAGTTTTGTCTTCACACATATATAGCTATTAGTCTCAATTTATTTTCAAGCAGGCCTATAATTTCTTCCTTTTTTATGTGAATTACACATCTTTTTCCCATATAGTTCCTAAGCCTAGCAGAAAATAAGCACCTGAATTGAAAACAGTGAGTCTTCTTATATCAGGCACAGTCCTCAGGACCCCAGAGCAGCAACATGAAGCGAGTTTTACCCAGCCATAGTCTCCAGCAACCATCCATACAGGCAAACCTCTGGCAAATATAACTGCTATTATCAAGCCACCTGTGAACCATGGGAGAAATGTAACATCCTTTTCAAAGGTTTAGGAACTGAATCATTTGAGTAGGCTTCATAAGTGCTTGAAGTAGTTTTCTTAATCCAGACAGGAACTTTGGTTCCTCAGCTGAACTCTGGTTCTGCAAATGCTCAAACTGTGTTTTCACCATGTCACTGAACTATTCTAAGCCGCTAGGGCCACCGAACGAGGCACTCCAACCTTTGCCCTTCTGCTTCTTCCTGCTCCCTGCTATTTCCTGCCCTTGTGCCAGTGATAGGAGTTTGCATGGTGAACCAGAAGGAAGCACAGCCTGTTCCACTCTTTGCACAAAGGCCAACATGAGCACAACGAAGTGGTCAGGAACAGTCTGGCCACTGGACTTCAACAAAGCCATGCAAATAGATTTCTTGAATGCTTTCAATTCTCTGATCAGCTCTTTAGATTCACATCTACTCACAGAAGTCCCCGGGAAAAATCCTGAGTGCATTAAAATACCAGGTCTGCAAGAGAAACTGGAGGGATGGCCTACTGCAAGCACCCATCTGCAGCATGCTGAAAAAAAATCAGTGATCTTTAAGGTCTTTCCAAACATTTCTAAGTCTTCCAATTGCTGACGTGTAAGTGCAGGTCTTTAATATTTGGCAGTTACATAGTGCTACTTGAAGAAACTCAATGAGAAAGCTATCCAACTTTGAGCCAGATAGGATATTTTTTCTAAGATTTACCTTAAAGGTTTGAAAGAATATTATTGAAATAAGACAATCTGATTTTGGTCACATATCTTAAGAGGAATGTAGTAGGAAAATGTACATACAAGTGATCTTTATGAAAAGCTGTAAGCTAATTCTGCATCGCTGTGCTATTGGGAACTGCTCAGGTCTGAACTAAATCAAGAATGTTAGCCATTAGCAATTTTGCCAGTTCAAATCCATAGCAGTAGATGAGACTGTGATTTTTACCAGTCTGAAATTCTGAAATATGGTCAAATAATGCAAACTTATGAATCAAAACAACTGGATTCATATTCACCTGCATCATGTTTGTACCTTTGCAACTGTACCAGTAGCAGTCCTGTGAAGGCTAAAATCAAAACAAATCTTGAGTGTAGATAAGCTTTCTTCCTCCTTTTAAAACACCTAGATGATATATTAATTTAACTCTGTGAACACCTATTTGAATAAGGTATGTGTATTTTAAATGGTATAATACAACAGGGCTAATAAAATTAGATTAGCAAGTGATACTGAGTCATGATAGTGAAGAAAATAAAATCTTAAAAGGAAACACACTTTCAGATCTGTATCTAAAATTAGTGACATTTACATAACCATTAGTCTACATTTGACTCACCACACAGTTCTTGCATGCAGCTTTTAAAAGGAAAGGAGCCCAAGTAATTTCCATTCTCACTGCAGTAATTTCAATCATCTCAATGAAAGATTCTCCTGCAAGAGAAGAATCTTAGTGGAAGATGAGAAAAAAAATTAGTAAATTCACAGTCAAATATACAGATTAAACTTCTAACCATAAAACTGTTACCTGTGTATAGCCCAGTGGTTTAAGAAATGAAGTGGTTAATAAGTTTTGTTAAAAAAACTGGAAGGCACTTTTTCTTTATGAGTTCTCCTTGTTAAAAGCATGACCAAAAACTTCCCAGTTCCACTAATTTAGAAAAGGTTGTAAAAATGAACACAATTTTAAGAGTTTTAATGAAGAAACATGCTGACAATTAAAGTAACATAATTTTTATAGTTTTTGAATATATAAACAAACACACTTACCAAATAATTTTTAGACAGGTGTAGCTTGAGATGGCTGCTTTAAAAAGTTCAGTTTTCACATAAACCAAAGCAAAATTATACAGAAATCTACTCTATATTTACCATCAGGTACTATGAAGCTCTAAATATAGTTTCTGAAGAAATGAAAATACAAAAAAAAAAAAACTAAGAAAGTGTTCATATAAAAACAAAATACAAATTTATAGCAACAAAAAGGCATAGGAAATACATGCAGTGTCGTGTTCCATGACTCGCGTGCAGAAGTGGCTAGCCTTACTTCAGCAGCACAGTTAATACTGGAGATATTTACAGTCTTAACACCAATATTTACGTGCTGCTAAAGTATGACAGACATCAGCATCACAAGATTGACTAATTCATAAGTGGTGTGTCTCTTCAGGGTGATGAAATCCTTGTATTTTTGAGGCAGCACAATATGGCCTGCACCTTTTCAAAACCCACAAACCATTATGTGCTGCTACGTTATGCCAAGGTGTCTACCATGCTTCAAGGACACAGAAACATACTCTCAGAGCTGAATGCAGAATTTCCTAATTGAACTTTAGCTTCCATGTAGCAACATCAGTTGTATTAATGAACTATAAAATGTTTAGCAAACATCTGTCCATTGCCAAGCTGACTGTTTGTTTACAGTGAAGCTCTAGACTTTACTGGGATATGAACCACAAACTGGACAATTGTGTGTGTGATTAGGGGAACTAAAGATTATGCAAGATTATGTCAAGAGAAAAAAAAAATCTGAGTTATTTTCTAATCTAACATTTTGTCATCTGGAAACTTGGATGTGAAAAGAAAACCCCAACAACTTTCATAAGTAAGAGAATAAGAGCTGATTTCAAAATAAGCTTCTGTCAACTACTTTATCAGTCCTCAGGTAATTTGTTAGCTCTGCTGCTTACCCTTACTGCAATTTTTGGGCAGACAACTCAAAAGAGTCTTAATTAATTTCAGAGGGAAAAAAAAAATTAAAAACCCACCAGAGTTGTTAGCAAGAACAGTAACTTGTCTGTTATTATGAACAGTTCATCTGCCCCCAGCCTAGATGACCATGCCACTTTACTTTAAATAGGCAAGAGATGTGGAGTTCATATCTCTGCTAGGTATCATTTTCTTAGACTAAAGATTGCAATAGATTTAAGTGTGTGCAGCCCTTTTACTGGTTCTCTAGATAAAATGAATTATGCTTTATTTAATGTTTTTATACTAAACTGTGAAGACAAAAGCTACTTACACAGCATGGACCCAAGCACATCACTTCACTGCAATATGCCTTCTAGTCAGGTCATGACAGACAACTTCTGCAAATTAACAGGGCTATTTGGAAGCACAAAAAGATTTGGCAGACCATGTGGGGGGAAAGATTGGGGAGTTTTCCTTTTCTCACTTCCTATTTTTGTTCATACAGTAATACAGCAGGGCAATAACTGCTAGAAGAGTCCATTGTCACAAATGTGCCAAATTAAATGAGATTGCCAGTGTAAATTTACAGGTAACAGCAGCAACACTTCTTATAGTTTATCCAGGTAAAAATGCTAACTTTAGGAACTGCATCAGAAAGCCATTTCCAGTATATTGCATACATGCACAGCTATACTTACCCTTGTCCCCATCCCTTACTACCTATGTTTGTTTTTTAAATCAGACAGCTAAAATAGGTATGACTTACCCAACTTACCATGGTGAATTAAAGCAGGAGTGCAAAGTCAAAATAAACCTATACTGTAAACGTATACTCTGACAGTTGGTCTCCCCCCTGGAGAAACTGTGCTAGGCATAAACCAAGAGAAGAAAAAGTAAAGACAAAATCTCCAGAATATATATGTGTGTGTGTATATATATATATATGTGTAATGTAGAAGGCATAGATAAAGATAGATGTGAGCAAAAATTCTAGCCAGTAGTAAGAGATTTACTTCAATTTTTCTGGAAAAAGAGTATGAAAAATGTTCTCTAGCAAGAAAAAATATTGCTTTGTACTTGTAGATTTACCTTAAAGGATTGAAAGAATATTATTGAAATAAGACAGCTGCAACATTTAATATCTTTGGAAATGCATTTCTCATTTTTACATTCAGGCCAAATTGTTCATTTGAAATTCCATGTGTTTAATTGATACTGTTCTTTCAATTGCCTGCTTGATTTCAGGTTCTAGCTTAAGTATGGAGGAGTCCTGTTGCATAACTAAATTCCTCTAAAAGTAAACCATACACGCCATGAAATGAAGACTTGGCAGAACCACTATGCTATTTTCCACAGTAAGTACATTAGTAAGAAAACTTGCAGGTAATTCCACCCACCCACCCAAAACATGAACACAAAACCTCACATGAATTACAGGATTCTGGGCTGTTTGAGTTTTGCTTTTTTATTTTACTTTTTAAAAATTATTTTGGAAGGTGTTTTGGTGCTTTTTTTTTTTTTTTAACTTTATCACAAACTGCCCCAAAAGAAACCAACCAACTCAAAAAACACAACATGACTATGTTTTCTACATTGCTATTAAAATAGATATCATCTGCAAGGAGAATAAGCAAATTATCACATAAAACTGAAGGCAGTGTATGTGAGAGAAGGGGTTGCAGAACAGAAAAAGGATGAAAGGAGGAAGTCTAAGATAAGAAGTCTAAGATAAGATACTGATAACTGAGCCAGGAATCTACTGAAATCCAGGAATGTCTGCATAAAGCTGTGTACCATTATGTTTTGGTCATAAAGTCAATATAGTTGTTAGCAAGAGTGCTTCTCCTATCTCCATCTGTCTTATGTCTGTGGATGACAGACAGACAAAGGACACCTCAATATAAGCTGGGAAACATGTATGCAAGCTCCATTACATTTTTCAAAGTCCCTAAAAGCAATAGTTCTGCTGAGGAAGAAGAATTTTGAAGATGTAAAACTTAAATTCCACAGAAGCAGCTCACATACACAAATCAAGAATGCTCTTTGGAAAATAGTACTGTAACTCTTAAAAAAAAAAAAAGGAGAAAGAAGAGTGTGTGTGTGTGTGTATAGGTATTTGTGCTTGTTTTAGCAATTGGAGTCTTCCCAAGCAATGAAGCCTTTCCTTGATTTCAGTATTTCTTAGTTGTTTTATCAAAGACCAATGCCCAATATAAAATATCATTTTCGGTTTTTATTGTTTATAGTTAAAGAGTTTATGACAACACCAAGCCAAACTCAATCTTTTCTGACCCTATGAAAACAAGCTACAAGTCAATTTCTGGCTACTATACATACTAATAAGTTCCTTAATGCTACTATAACTACTAATAAGCTCCTTAAACCTCTATGCAATGTATTATATCCAGAAGGTACCACTAGGCCTGCAATCTGACTGACAGGTCAGCGACTTGGAGTAAAACACATCAAGGCCTTGGTATTAAACACTCTAAGTTGCCTCTAATACCCAAGAACATGATGTAAAATTAAACATTTACCTCATGCTTTTGGTCATACAAAAAAACCACTCTCTTGAGACTTCTTGGCCAAAACCTCTTCCTCATCAACAGTGTTAAACATCACTGCTCACAACCATATTCCACTGCTTTTGTTCCTTACTCTTTAATGCAAAACACAGATCCAATATGAAAACAGGGCTATTGCTTCACTGTTCAATGTGACCCTTTCCCAACCTTATTTCAGATTAAAATTAGAAAACTGAACATGAACCTGAAAGACATAAGTGTTCCACAGTCTAAAGGCATTACATTTGTCCACCAGCGCCACTCTCCTCCACAGCCCTGACATCAGCAATTTCGTGTCCATATCTCAGTTTTCCCAGGTTAGCTTTGGTTAACCAGAAATGAGACAGGGCTTGCACTGAGATGGCACAGCCTGAAGTGCCCGATGAAGTGGGGCATTTTTGACAAGTGTGCCCTGCTCTGTGCATTCCACTAATGCAGTAAGTTATTTCTATGTTAGACAGGACATTTTTCAGTGTAGCTTTTTGGACAACTACTGGTGAATTTGCCAAGCTCTCCTCTCACAGATCAATGCCACTAACACACCACTAAATACAAATAAACACAATGGCAGTTCAACACTGGAAAATAGTTTTAGGGCTTTATTGAATTGATCTGGGAAAATGACAGAATTAGAGATAATCTCACTGTTCCCTACCAAGCAATCTGAACACTTCCATTCTCTAAGATTTTAAGATCTAAAAGTGCATGTAGCTGTATCTTTCTCATACACTGTTTACACCCCTCCCTCCAAGTTGAAACAATAGTTTCATTTTATTTTTGTCATATGCTTACTCAATACTGCAGCATTTATACTGCAAACTAGAATTTATAACTCTTGTTCATTCTTAAATCTAGAATTTAGAAGTACATTATTTTACTCCTGCCTTCTCGCTTCTTTGTTAAGGAGCCATCTTTCAATCTAATTTGTGGTGTCAGCAGCCTTTAAAGTGATATGCATAAATTTTTTAAAAGAATAAAAGATTCCACTGAAATATTTCAGAACATTAAAGGTATCAGTGTACTTTTGGTTACTATTCCATTATTATTTGGTTCAGGCATAACCTACAACATTCAGTTAATTCACTCAATTTAATTGAGGTTACTTTTTGGCCAAAGGAAGAATAATTAAGAGAATAAACTATATACCTTGATTACTCTCCTCCTAAAGTAACAGTGAGATTTTTTAATTACTGTTTAAGACTGCAGTTCTAAAAAGAAAAAAAAATTAAATAAATTTTAAAAAAATCTGTCTCTACACTAGCAATTTCGTTGCATGCTTTTTTTTTTTTAAACTGAGTAACTCTAACAAAGCAATAAATTTGCCTCACTTCACCTCAAAGAGGTACAGTAATCCAGGACCAAGCTTATATACACTCTCCTCCCATATCTTCTAGCAAACAGATGACTATTTCTAAGATTAGAAATAAAGCTGTGTAAAAAAAAAAAAAAATCACAAATAATGCTTTAAATAATTCTCTGAACAGAAAGCTGAATATTTGAACAGAGATAACTAGCACTAATTTAAGAGTTTTGGTAGCACAAACTTTGACAAAAAAAATAAAAAATTGCCTGTTCACCATTTCCTGATTATGTCAACAATACTCCCCATATAACCATAGCAGAAGACTGGGAGAACTACATTTTTTGCAATGTGAAGTATTAATAACGAAAGTAAAGCAGATGACTGCTGATTACTGAAATTTACTGCTACTAAATTTGGAGAATCTATATCATGTGTCCAGCCATCTCTCCAAGGATCATGAACAAACAGATTTAGACTAGCTGGAGAACTACTGCATAAGATAAACATGAAATAACAAAGCCAGCTAAAAATAAAAACCAGGAAGTAAAACCATTGAGAAATTCAGAAGTATAAAAATACCTGGAAATTTAGAAGTGCAGTTAAGGACTCTCAGCATCAAACTCTGTTTTACACCCTTTTTACTTAACCTAAGGCTCCAACTCCTGCTCATACGAGCTTGACTCATGTAATTAATTTGAAGGAGGTGCACCCCCCACCGATTGTACTCAGGAAGACAAACCAAAGTGAAAACTGTTACTTGTTCTGCAATATTGATGTTTCTATTGGAGTGATGAATAGCCAACAGAAAGAAGTGGATTTCTGTGAAAGGCAAGAAACTGAAGGTAGGCAGTTCTGACTTGAACAAATACAGTATGTCATTTTTTGTAGCTTGCTAGCTAAAAAAAGGCTTAACTATGGGAAGCTGATACAGCATACAAAAAAAATTATCAATATACAGTTTGGTATATTATCAATGTATTTTAGAATCAACTGTAGTTTAAAAATAAAACAGAGTAAGACTAACCCCTCCCACCTCTTTTCCCAGCTTCTAAAAAATGTTTTGTCAGAAGCTGATGCATTAACTAGATTGCTATAGGAAACATACTTTACAGGGAACTTGTAAAGTGTAATAAGCTCCAAGTTCTAGTAGAGTTTGTAAAAGTTGCATTTCAAAAAGTTTTCCAGATCCCTCTTGACTGCACTGGTATAGCCTGCACACAACTTTTAAAAATCTGTCTTCTCTGCACCTTTGGCAAGCACACAGGAAGAAAAACTGTGTGAACACTTTCAATCTGTACCAGCATTCTTTCTGCTTGAAAGGACACATACAAAATTAAGAAAAACGAAGAAGCTATTTTCTAAGTTCTAAAAAGTAAGTTTTATATTTCATTATAGTAGTAATTAAAATGTTCTTTCCCCCCAATTTTATCACAAAAAATATTGAAACTAAATAGAGTGGATGCACCAAAACGAAAGCCATATCTGTCTTAAAATATAATCTTCAGTTTCTATATGAGTATTAAAAAAATTTTCTATCACCTTTTCAGATTAAAAAAATTATTAAAAGATACATATTTTCAAGTTCTTCAGAAAGTGCAGACTTAGATTATTACATTCAGAAAAGATTATCCTATTATTATAGCTAAAGCTTCCAAAACTTGAAGTATATAGAATGGTTAGTGATAAAAGAAAATGTGACAATGTCTCTCCAAACAACAGTAACAGTACAATACAACCCCAGCTACAAAATGTAAAGTTATTAAGACAGGGAAACAGTTTCTCCTTTTAAATATATTAAATAAAAAAAAAACAAAAACAAACCTTCAAAACCTATCAACTTCATCCTCTATTATATTCATTAATTTCTGTTTTCCTTAACAAAAAAAAAAAAAAAAAGTTTTATGAAGTCCTCAGAAGACTTGCTCATGTAACAGTCACAGGCCACATGTAAAATTTTGTGCCCCCCTAAGCTGGCACAGTCTTTCATTAAAGAAGGCCATGCAAACACTGCTGTTTAAATCTTCTAGCTCTAGAATGTACAGCAAAGCATTTCTTGTCCTCATCAGAATATTCAAGTTGCTTTTGAAGAAACCCTGGAGGTCTGTGCACAGAATCAATTTCCAAAGTACTTCTAGGAAAGTGAAAAATATATTGGTCAGTATCAGCCAGACTGCCTTCCTAGTTGCTGTCTTATCTCAAATTGGGAAATAATTACAAATCCTAGGCCAGTAACAGAGCAACATATTTTTTTTAATTGTCTTATATATAAATAATAACTATTTACACTATCCAAACCACAAATCTTAAATTGAGATTTTGTTACATCTCAGTATTGTATGGGACTATAATGACTAAAGATAAAAAAAGAGGCCCACAGCTCAGAATGAAACTCCACTTGTAAAGGGCTAAATTTGCTGCTTGTCTGCTTTCAAAGATTTAAGGTCAGAGTGACAATGCTATAAAATAAGGGTCAAAGCACAAAAAGACCAAGGCCACAGAACAAAGAGCTTTTCGTGTCCTGAAGGAAGTTGCTTTTTGTAAGCCTGCCTTCTGGCTCAGGCAGTAAATTTGTCTTTTTCTTAACATCATCACTACATGACTTCTATAAAATGCGAACCAACAGCATGACTTATGAAAGGTGAGACCGACCTGTTTGAAGAAGTCAACTCAACTGTTAAGGAAATCCACTAGTTAATAGCAGAGGAACACCTCCCAATAACTGCTATTTTTCCAGTCATTAGCTGTATTTCCACAACTTCATTATTTAATTAGTCACTTCAGCAGAAGTTTCAGGTGTCCATAACACCTTTGGGGTGCAGATTCCTGGTCATATAATCTTATTGTTTATTCAGTGGCAGCTGGAGCAGCAATCTTTCCCCCACCTCTCCATGAAATATTAATAAAATACTACTAATCTTAATGGATACCACCTAACACACAGATCTTTGTACTGTCTTTCAAAAACATTTCTTGTTTGCTTCCCCCCTTTCCATCAATGAGACTCACTACTCACAGAACTGAGCTAATACAATATAAAAAGTGCTTTCTAAGGCTGACACAGATCGATAAGCAGTGAATTTCATTTTTCCAGCTAGAAAACAAACATCACTTAGAACATGATTTTCCAGAACAATAACAACGGTTTTGACAAATGAAAGGAACTTTATCCACTGGAAAAAAAACAACCCAAAATGACAAGAGATAAGGATGTTGAGATGCTGGGTGCTTTTTATGGCTTTATATTAAGCTAGAGTTTCAATATTTCACTAACAAGCTTAAAGTAAAACCATGCTGAATTAACTAGATGTTAATATATTAAGAAAACAGATTTATAATCTAATACTTAAAGTACACAAGTAGTTAAAAAAAAAATCAAAACTGTACTCCCAAACAAATAAATATCCAAAAACATAAAAGATATTAAATAAACTAGAATCTGAATTTTTCTTTTAATAAACGATTACTTGACTGTATGCTCTTTGAGCAATATCAGTATTGCAAGAAGTGTCTCTCCATCATAATCCAAACCTATGTGAAAGAACCAGAATTATATGCATTATCTTTTATAGCAGGTCTAAGGCAAGACATTTTGAAAACACTGATCCTCCATACTTCAAGTAATTATTTTCCCCTTCTGTCTTCAAAGTTACTAGTTGTTTTTTTTTTCCAGCCCTAGTAGCTTACTTAAAAGCTGGAACTGGAGATTCAGATATGTGGAATTAGGTTAAAAAATATGCAAAAAAACCCACCTTACCTTTTAACTCAGGAGATGTATAACAGCTGAGTTTCAGTCCCAACAAAACAGAAGTTTCATGAAAAAACTTGCTTTCCTTTTGATTTACCTTAAGCTATTATATCTGATTCTTATATTAATTATTAAATGTAGCATTTAATAAAATTATTTTTTTTCTTTCTAAAAATTTAATGTAATTGAAAAATACCTTAATATAGGAAAAGCCTAGTGTAACGTATGAAAGGCCTACTCCAATCATCCTACACTTTTTGGAGGAAACGATTACTCCTCATCTCACAAGAAGCACTGGTGCGAGTATACTGATTTTTCTTGTGGTGAATAGCAGCCCACAAGTTAAGGAACTGATGCAAACTGGCAGATTTCCCCTTCTAATTCTGAGTCATATGCGTCATCTTTTTGTCAAAAGCTGGGAAGAAAAAGAGACTCTCTTCCAGCCTGCCACATGAAACCACCTGCTTAAAGACAGAACAGACCAATATTGCAATACTGGTCTGCATATTGCTGGTACTTACACATTTGTTCTTGCTTTATTCAAATAAACAAAATTCTGAACAGCTTTAATGTTAATAACAGAACCTATCTCTGATTTAGGGCCAAAAATCAAGCCGGTAAAAGAAAAAAAAAAGAGAGAAAAAAAGAGAAAAAAAGAAAAAAAGAGAAGAGTCATATTTGCATGAAAGCTCTTATTCTTAAAATAGTAGTGACTTACCTGCAAAAGACTAAGGGTTCAGTTCCTTAAAAGCTTACATACGTGCTTGGTTTAATCACCTAGAATCAGACAGATTTCTCAGAAATACATTTCAAAACCAAGAGTTCATGTGTGTGACTAAGACCTCTGTGTCACTGTACATGGCTGCCAACTAACTCCTCAAACCCACTCCCCCGACCAAACCAAAAATCTCCCCTAAACCCCAGAGAACCTAACAATTTCTGTAGGTTAAATTTCACATGCTCCTTCCTCCCCACATTGTGCATTTTGCAAATTAAGAACCAAGAAAACGATTTTCTTCTTGGACAGACTGATCAAGGGGCCAGTCATTGTTGGACTATATATACTGTGTTATGACACAATATCTCTCTTTCAAAGGCACCAGCACCAATTAAGGCTGGGCCCATCACTGCCAGCAGATTACATATTTTCAAATTGCACTAGAGTTGCTGATCAGACCTGCAGAAAACAGATGTAAATGTTTACTGTAACAATGCATTGCAGAATTTATATTCATCTGTGCCACTGCCAGTGATTGTAAGTAAATATTCTTTATAAAAAAACAACTTAAAAGCAGCTAAAACAAGTTTTAGACATTAATAGCAAGCTGTGCAAAAGAATGCAAAGAAAATACAACTGGACAAACTGATCCAAAGTGTAGAAATAAATATGCCATTTTAATCATAGATCAGCTTTTTTATATACAAGCACACAAAATATTTAAGATATTATACATACATGCACATAAAGTTAGATAGAAAGACAGGTATAAACTCATACACACGCTCTTATATAAAATGCCCTTTGTTTTCAAATTTGTACTGTGCCACAAGCATTTACACGGCTGGGTGCATACATTTCAATATAATGAGAAAATTTGCATTGCTAAAATAAGAATACTAGAGTGCTTTTCAAGAACCACGACACCATCATTTGCATTACAGGTTATTATTTACAAGTATTTAAGATGTTCTATAAATCTATAATGAACATTGCAACAGTGAAAACTGTAATTTATTATGTAATGCACTGTTATATAAATTGTTTAAATTGTGTACAATATACACAGATGATCTTTTCTACTCAGTTAAATACTAAATACAGCACTTTATTGCTCATATTCAACTATTTTTTTTCAATTCCATATAATATATTTTAATTGATAAAATTATAGACAAAGTATCTATCTGATGCCTTATCCTGATTATCATGTGGTTTGATTTTTGTGTGTGTATTTTTTCAATATGAAATTAATTATTCATACTGTTGTCTTAATTTGACTAACATTACAGTATTTTGTATGAAAATATTTTACTCACCATATATTTCATTTTCCTTGGTACTTAACAAAAGACATTTAAGCTTTTCTGCAATGTTACCTCATCCCTCAAAACCCAGTATCTTTCCAAGAGCTTGATGTAGCACGTGACAGCAAATAAAAACCAAACAAAACCCACCACTGAGAAAGTCATGCCTTTTTGACAATGGCAAGAGTGAATGAGGTAAGACACTGTGGAAAATGTTTCTTAACTTGTAATTCATCAGCAAAGCGTAAGAACTCACTTAACTTCTTTTTCTTTCAATGGAGCACTCCAAGATATGAAAAGTGAGTTAAATAAACCATTTCGGAGGGTAATCACAAAGAGCAGCTTTTGCCTGGGGGACACCCTGGGAACGTCTCCATTGGCTCCCTCTTTTTGATCACAGGCACCCATAGCTGTTCTGGGGTGGGCTGCTGCTTTGAATTGCCCTCTAGTGTTAGCCTTCATTAATTCCTACCTCAATGACAAATCCTCTTCAGGTTTTTAATAATGGAAAGTGGATCAGCAACATAAGTTATATTAAGCTAAAAAAATCAAACAAAAAAATTTGAACAGTGTTTCAAACTCATTTTCAGGTCAGAAGACTGTGAGGCTGACAAATTAAGTATTACACACTAAAAAAACAAGTAGTCTAAATACCTAAATGGTCAAAAAAAAAAAATAGACAACAAATTGATGAGAGAACTTAAGAACATTGCATTTTACATTTCAGTGAGTTTCTTATGCAGTTTCACAAAAATATAAATTTCTGAAGCAAATAATCAATATTGATAGCCAAATTCACTGGTATTATGGTGGGATCAAAACATCAAAAAACCCAGCGGAGTTGCTGGTGTCAACAGAACACAATTTAGCAGTACCAACACCCTGGAAGGAATTATTCTCTCACTGCTAATTCTAGAGTCTTCTCAGTACATCCTAAACCCAGATGCAAAACAGGCACCATGAAGATCCAGATTTTAAATCTGGTAATATTTGGAAGAGAAGGCTAGCATTTTCCTCTGATTTTATTTCAAACTATGTTTTGTCTGCTCTCAAATTGTTTAGAGAGGTCATGAATCTGGGACTTAAAGAAGTATGGAGAATATGTTAGTAAAACTTTCATATCATACAAGCTATGGATTTCCACATACATAGGGTTAAAGATGAGCATATGACCCTTTGTTAAAAAAATGGTCGTACAGAACTACAATCCTTCACTCTGACTGAGAGCTGAAAAAATATTTTTAGAATTAGGTGTTAAAGCAGATAAAGAAAAGTACAAATTTGAGTGCTGCTTTTGTAACTCCTGTGCTTGGCATTAAAAACAGCATTTTCCCTTCTCCTGAAAACCTGGGAAAAAATATTTTGGTTTTAGGAAGCATAGGGACAGGGTAACCAGTACATAATGATTCTTTTTGATCAAGAGCTCCTTTTGCCTGTGGAAAATGCTGACAATAAGAATTACAGTATCAAAAGGGAACTCTGTTCTACCATGAACTTTTCAATATATTTTCACTTAGAGAAGGACTTTCTTATAAGAGCCATTACAATGTTTCACAACAGATGGAGCATCTTCTTTGTCTAATTTTTGAGCTTGACTAAAATATGGACTAACTTGCAACAAGAGAAAGTGAGGTGTTTTCAGAATACAGTGATTACATTCTTAAGATCACAGTATCTACCCATTCTACCAAGAGAAAATTTTGCTCCAAAAGAACATAGAAATTATAAAGCAAATGTTTTCATTTATCAGATGCACTGGAAGTCCTGTTAAATTTAGAAGTGACTTATATGATGTTATATCTATTTTGAAGTAGGAAATGATTAGTTACATTTGGGAAGATCATAATCATGTTCATAATTACAATGTTTTCTAAATATCTAAGTTAACTTCCATATGAATACTAAAATTAATTTCCTTCTGGGTGGGGAGAAAGGGCAGTTAAAAAAATAAAAAATTAAAATTGCTCTTCATTCATATCAGCTAGGAAGTGGAAGCATAAAATCAAAAAAATCTTTGACTAAAGGCTTAAAATAAAAAAACACCAACAAACCAAAACAAACCAAACCATCCACAAAACAAAAAACCCCATAGGACACTCACAGGAAGTAAAAAGCAAGCGCTTAAAATTTAGTGGGTTAAAGAAAAGGTGCAAATACTCCAGAGGTATTTGCACATTACTAAGATTTTTAAGTACCTCACAAATTAAAAACAGATATTGCTGATATCTTGCTTTGATTAGATTATCTGGATAATGTATTTCAATAATAAGAACTAATTCTCTTATAATACTGGTCTAAAATTTAAAATAACAATAATTAGAATAATTTTCTGAAAAAAAAAAGTCCTGCCCCAAATAAACTCAGAAAAAAAACCCACCATGAATATCCAAGTGTTTGAAAGAAATTCAAAATTAACAAAGCTAGAAACAATGGTTTATTTAAGCACACTATTCAATTAGCAATTGCATCTTCATACATGCCCTGTTTTTAGTGTGCAAACAGCAATCTAAACCAAACTGTATTAACAAACAATCAATATGAACATTTAACATTGACTAAAATTCTCATTCTCCTACTGAAACCTTCTGTGTATGGGTCTACATAAATTCCTCCTTAGACTTCTGCTGAAATTAAACAAAAATAACATTAAAAAGGGGGCAATACCTTACTTATATATATTTACATTTGTGTGAGAACAATAATCATTTAAATATTCCAGTTAGCATATTTTAACTATTTTTCCTAAAGGATTTGCATGCCATTTGCTTTTCTTCTCCTATTGCCTAGCAGGACGATTTTATCAACAGACAAGGAAAAATGATGTGTAAGTATGCTAGTCTTAAATCCTTCCTATATACATGTTTTATTGGATGTCTGAAGTAATAATAAAAATTAATGTCTATTTAAATCTAATAGCTTACAAAACTCCATTTTAAAATAATGCAGGGCTGGATTTAGTTTAAACTAACAAAATCCAAAAAATTCAGTTGCTCCAGATTTAAATCTTAAAACAGTCATGCCTAAGATATCAAACAATGGTTGATTTTACATGCATTGTAGTAACTAGGAGTGGGCTGCATTTCTAGCTACAGATCTCTTTCAGGAAAATGATTTCAGTTGCCTCTGTAAAGCAAGAGAAGTCCTTAAAGAAATCTTTAACAGTAAAAGTAATCTGCAACAGTTCCCTTTGCATGAGCAATATGCAGGCATTGTCAGCTTTCAAATTATGATTTAGTTAACAAGGCTTATAGAGCCTCAAGTGTTATACCTACAGTAGGAACAGTAAGAGGGGCCATGAAAAGTTCCACATCTGAAGCACTTCAGGAAAGAAGTCTGCACATTTTTATCTTTTCAACCTCATTACAATTAGATATTGCAAAACAATTTACAAAGTCAGAAACATAGCTTATAATAGCCACACCAGCAATTTTAAGGGGCAAGCACTGCAGACCCTTAATTCAGGCTGAGCTTCCAACAAAATCAGAGATTGTTTTGCTAAATAAGAACTACAACAGGAGAGGCTAAGAGTAGGAAAATACAAGAAAGGCACCTCACCACCTTTCTTGCAAGAAATAATATATTTATTTATTTTACCTACTCTTTGGGTCAAGAAACATTCATATTGACTACTAACTACAAAATAGCTCTAGAAAAAAAATTTAAAATTAATATGGGTCAAAATTCAGCACAAAAATGTTCTAGAGCAAGTCATCACCTTAAGTGGACTCTAATCATAACTGACAACTGCAGCACTCTTAAAAGATACTAGAGCTTGTAAATGGGTAAGACTATTACTACATTACTGCAAAACTCTTTCCACTTTCTAAAAAAAACATTTAGATTTGTCTTAAAGTTCTAAATACTTTAATATATACTAAATTTGTAAAAGGAAAGAAAGTGGGCATCTAATGAGAATACCATTTTGCAAATCCTTATTATTGGCCGTGAGTCATTAGAACTACTTGTGTATATTAAAGTTTGTAGGATTAGGCCTTAAATGTAAAATCTCTTTGATTTACAGTTGTGAACCAGAAACCACCTTTTTTTGCAGAATAAGAATCTGTGAGAAATACTCTGAACCTGTGTCAGACCAAGGAACACTCCATCAAACTTTCACCTTTTAAATATCTCACAAGGGAGCCTTAGATACCTTTGCCTTGCAATATAATCCTGATTTTCATTAACAAGAATGTAACTGCTTTTGTACAGGAAAAAAAAATGAACTAACTCAAACTGTTCAGTGAAATCCTAAAATCCTTATTTTCCTAAGAAAGCTAGTAGAAAAAAAAAAGGGAAAAAAAAAGGGAAAAAATGGGAAAAAAAAAAGAAACAACAGCAATGCAGTAGCTGCAAAGCTGTTTCTGGACAGACCGAAATATTTATTTATTTGGGAGCATATTAGGCATGTTACCCAAAAAAGGTTACAGCATTAATAAAAGTACTTTCACTGTATGTTGAATCACATAAAGAAAGGATTAAAACTGAAAGAATTACCTACTTACTAATCACAAACTTTAAAACTTATTAAAGTTAAGGCTTATTTTCTATACTTCCTGTATTCAAAGTTTTCTTACTCAATTGATAATTTTCTCTAGGAGGCCTTAACTACCCTAAAATCACAGTATTGTATGAAAAATATATTCAGAACCCATCTGCCTCACAGACTTCTGTAACAGGAGGTGTACTCAGGAGATGTACTATTAGTAAATTCCAGTAATTCTTCACTTCCACCAGCCATTAGTTACAACAATGAGGAAATATGAAATTTACACCTCACTGGATTTGCTTGGTAGAAATTAGGAGTTACCAGGATAAACTAAAATTTTGAGTTTTTAAAACTTCTCTGATTTTATGGTACAATTACTTCCTACAAAAAAAAAGTGCTCTTGAAGACAGACAGATTTGATTAAGGATAAAAACTAAATTCCAGCTGAAAGCTGGAAATGCTAAAGTCACAACATGTTCATAAAATTTGTTGTACTGTAATATATTCTGCTGGAGATAGAGTCTTACAGATTTTACTACTCCATTTAGTATTTAAACAAATTTACTCAATCCAAGACCAGTTACTATTTTAATTTCAATTGTCTGTGTAAATGGTTAGTTAAGACTATTTGTATATGAGTAGATAGGTTATGATTACTCTGAATGAATTTCTCAGTTTCAGCCAAATGAGTACTCTTAGTGCAAAGCAGGACTTGCAATATGAGTGTAGCACAGTCCATACTAATTCCTCTTAATTGTTCAGTGTTTTACTATATAATATGTTTGCCAACAAATAAGATAAATAAAATTTCTGCCTATTCTGCTACAGATGAGGGCTCTGAAGACCTATTGTTTTTTTTCTGTTTTCTGCTTTTTTGCTTCTCAGGTAGCTAGTTTATTAATGCCTTTAAAACCAAATTTTACACACTACATGGAAATACACTCAGCTAGCTCTCTATTCTAGTCTATTCTTTAACACACCCTCCCAGTAAAAAAAAATAAAGTTATTTAAAAATAATTTTTTTATATCATCCATATTTTGTTTTTTGGATTAGCAACATTTCAGTTGGACTAATTCCCAAGACAGGAATATGAGAACAATACTATATGGAGAATTTATATAGCTCAAAAAGATCAAGGCTGTGGCAAACTCAGCTTTTTATACATATTTTTGGCCACTTTATTTTCTTCTGAGCACAGCCTGTGTTAATACTTATAGTTAGTGTTTTATACTTTTACAGGAGGAGTGTAAAGAAGAATTATTTAAACAAATAATAAATTCTTGAACAATCCCATCATAACTGGCCTATTTTGAATAATCTGAATAAGTTATACTACTGTGTACATTTTTTAAAATAAAGAACATATGTAATAAGAGAAATGTTAATATAATATATACCATGCTCATGCTCCATCAACCTTCCAGAGAGTTTTTCAATCACAGGAGTAAGCCATTCTCCAAAATCAGCTCTCTATTGAAAGGTCAAAACCTGCAATAAAAATGTCATGTATTATAACATATTTCCAACACCCACAGTTTCATGGTTGATCCCCAAACATAGATGTAGGTCATCAGCTTGACCCTCACATTGTCTATGTTACAGGAAATCCTAATTTTAAAAATACTTTTTTTTTAAAACCAAACTGACTTGATTAGGAACACCTGTGATATGCCTCTTTATTATCAGAAGCCTCCTGAAACAAATCAGATTAGCATGTTTCTGCTTTCATTCTACCCACAGCATTTTAAGATGAAAGTAAGAGGAAGAAGGAGGAGGAACACACACACAAAAAAAAAAAATAAAAAAGAAAGAAAGAAAAAAAAAAAGGAAAAAGAAAAAAAATTGAGTAAGGGGTGTTCTCCCTTCCTACCCACTACCAGTCCCTCCCTCCACCCTCAAACAAGCAAACAGGTAAGTTTTTTTAGTAAGTAAACTACTTAATGGATGTGTGATTACTACTGTCATATTTCCTAAAATATGCTATTGACGGTTAAGTATTTAAATTCTAGTGTTTAATTTTAAAGAGTTAGAATTTTTTTTTTGCCATTCAAGGCAGTACCATTATTGCCTCTATTAAAATTCAGCCTACAAATATTAGCTACTTTAAAACACATAATGGAAAAATTAGTCATATAATACATTCTAAGAGATGAAATAAAATTTTAAGATTTAAAACAAAAAGAAGAAAAAAAAAAAAAAAAAAAAGCAGCCCTGATCAGGTAAGAACACAGAATGACTTG
>VZTB01009269.1:0-11368 GCA_013397245.1 Thryothorus ludovicianus
TCTGGGTGTTCAGTTGAAGAATTTTAGGGAAAAATATTCAATAGCCTGTGGTCAGCACTAAGGCTGTTATAAAAATCTGTCTGAAGATTTGTTTGGCTCATACATCTGATTAGTTTGAGGTCAAAATGGTGCATTGTAAATTCAAGCGTGGTCTGTGAAAAATAGGTAAGATACTACAGTTTTTTTTTTTTTAATGGCAGTATAATAAACAAGTAGGAACGGGTTTCACAATTGCCTCTCAGCTGGCCAGTTCGTTTCTCAGGATGTCTGCCATTAGGGATAAGATTGCTTGTTTTTTCTGAAAACCAAAGAAACCATTTTTTCAGCTGTTTGTAATATCCAGTAAGTGGGAAGGCGCTTAAGTACTTCTGACATGGATCCAGTAGAGGGCAGTTATATCTACAGGGAAAAATCTTTTAATATTTGGGCCTATGTTAGGGTTTACACCTTACTGCAAGTATTGTCAGTCTTGAAAATATGGCTTCTTAATTCAAAGTATTGCTTAAAAAAGTAGGCAAAAATCTTTAGATATGGATGTATATTAACAGCCTTTACATGCTCGATGTCCATACTACTAAAAAGTGTCTGACAAAAGCTGGTCCTTGTAAAAAGGCTCTTTGGGTTCAGAGGAAAGTTAATTATAAAGGATACTGATGCTTGAAGACATTCTGAATAGCTGACTCTTGCATGAGCATTCATGGATACTTTATACAGAAAATTTATATGAAAAAAGTAACCTACTTGCCTTTCTCAGCCAGCATTTTAAATAAACTTTTAATTCTAACCCTTTTCAGCTTTCAAGTCAAAGGGTGATGCTTCTAGGTGTTCGGCAATAATGCTTGTAAGAATGGAAACTGACTTTAGATGTTAAAAGTTAGCATCTTTTGTCAGGCTTTGCAATAAGCACTGCTCTTAGCATGAAATTTCCTGGAGGGTGGAGGCGGCTTTCTAGTTTGGGTTTTTGGTGGACATCCTAAGGTATTTGACAGCTACTAACGCTTCCATTAGGTGAAGTACTAGATTTTCTAGTAACAGTAACATTTTGAATCATCCTATTTAGGGAGTGGTTAACTTGTTTTCTTGCCAGGATAACAAGGTGATTAGGCAAATAAGGGCCAGAAACAGTCTGAACTCCTGTGATAGAAAAAGAGTCTCAAATTTTGTGATGTAGGGTAGATTAGGCACAACATTTTTAATTGAGATTTTGTAGTTTGGAGCATCCTTCACAAATATTTGAGCTGTTAATATTTTAAAGGCCTCAAGTCCTGGGGAGGTATAACTTCAGCTGACCAGACTTGTCCACCTGATCATTTAACATTTCTACTCTCATTTGCTTCCTCCAAAATTATTATGCAAGGTGATGGCTTAGGAAGCCTGTAAGTCGTTTTGGATTTGTCATCGTTTTGATATGCAGGAGCTGCTAAGCCTTTGTTCTTGTAGCAGTCATTTACCTGAAATTGACATCTCACCTGCAGTTCTTTGCTGTCTATTTCAATTTATAGTTGCCTTTTGGTACTGGTGTGATGCTGTTGATGTCTGGCAACTAGTTAAAATCATCTGTGGCTTTTTTGTTTGCTTGTGGAGTTTTTATGTTCTGTTCAGCATCTGAAAGCCTACTTTAGTTATTTTAACTCTTGTGAATAGACTGGTGTTGCTGGTTGTGATGATAAATTTNCATGTGCTCTGTGTGGGGCAGTATGTAAGCTGATAAATAGAATTTGGAGTAGATACCTGGAGTACTGTGTCTAGCTCTGGGCTTCTCTGTGCAGGAAGAGACTTGCTGGGGTAAGTCCAGCAGAAGGCTGAAAAAGTGATTTAGGAGTTGGGAGAGGCTAAGAGCTGAAGCTTAATCAGACTCTGTTCAGCCTTGCTCTGTGCAGTTTCACGTCTTCAAGATTCTCCCCAGCTTGTAGTCTGCTCCTTAGTTTTTTCACTGCAGTTTGTTGCAGTGCCTCATTACTCTCTTTAATAAGGAGGTGACTGAAACATAAGTGTAATTCTATATATATATTTATATATTTAAATGTGGCATTGTAAAATTCTTTTAAATAAAAATATATGTTCTCACTAGATGGCAGCAGATTCCTTAACCAACTATGAGAATGAAACATTCTCTGCTAACAGTAGGTATTTTGGAGCTTCAGAGTGCAACTGAATGTTAACTACTGTATTTATGTTAAAATTAAAATATTAGTTAATAATATGCAGTACTTAATGCCATGTACAGCTTTTAGAGCTCCTCTGAAAAGAACCTAAGAAGGTGCCTGCTCAGAACTGTTTTAATACTGGATGCAGAAGATTACATTGCTCATGAATGTCATCATATTTCTTGTTTTGGTTAGACATCTTCAGTTTTAACCTATCTTGTCTTCTTATAACAGATAATGCAGAAGGAGAAGAAAATACATGTTTTATGAGTTACTGCAAGTGGAGTGCAGCATTAAAATAGCTGGCATTATTTCTCTGCAAATATATAACTGAAAACTTGGGACTTGTTGATTGAAAATATTTTCCTCTGAGAAATTACTTTATTTTTAGGGGAGGAATAAACATACATAAATTTTGATGTGTACATGTTTCAAGCAAAATTTTAAAAACTGCTCAAAATTCTGTCTTAATTTTTGAGTCTGACCTGAGTTTGCTCTTGCATTTCTGTAGCACATGGTCTTTGCATGTGTCAGTAGGGGGAAGAAAAGTAACCTTGGCCTGAGGTTTTCTGTTCTGAGTAGCACTTCTGCGTTTTACTAAATGAGCTTTTTTGGATGAGGAGTAACCTGAATCAGGGAAGTTGGCAGTGCATGTTTGCACTGGAGCCTGTGTGTTAGTCTGTTAGATTATATTTCAAAGAGAAATGGGATACTGGAGTAGTAGTTTATGAAAAGAAATGGAGAAAAATCCATCTGTTCAGAAATATGGTTTGGTATATCATCCTGGAGATGCATTTCACAGGGATTTGGTCCTGTAAACTGTTGTTTTTGTACATACTTCAGAGGAGGGAGCTGAGATGATGAATTCATAGCTTAGAGGAAAATCAAATAAAGGAGTATCTAATGTAACTGTATCTGGTGAAGCCCTTTTGTTCAAAAGGACTGCATCAAAAGGAAGTAGCCAAGGAATACGTGGCCACTCTCATCCTTATTGTGGTTTTATAAGGTTGCCCAAACCAATATAATGTGAGAAAGCAGAGACAACTGTATGGTGTACTTGTTGGGAGCTTTTTTACTCTCATGTTTGACTGTTGGACCCACATTCCAGTTTGTTTAGGAAAGCCAGTCAGTAGGGTATGACCTAACAGATTCAGTTTAGAACTTGAAATCTTAACTCAGGACCACTTTTCAAGATTTTCTTACACTGCTTTTTGTAAGACTGAATTTAGTGTTTTAAAGTTTTGCTTTGACCACTTAGGATGGGGCTTAATTGCATCTATACTAATATCACAGTTCCAAAGTGGTTTTTTTGTATTGAGGAATTAAAGATAATAAATGCCACATTTTGTTTCTTATTTTTGTTTCTTGTTGAATGGGGTAATCCAACTAATCATGTGTCGTGGAGTGGTGTTGTTCAATTGAACCAATAGGATTGCTGTGTTTTTTGTAAAGACACATTCTTGAAACAGGAAAAAAGCAGAGGGGTACTTACTGCACTTCTCTTCCAGCCACGGTAGGGGCGGTGGGCCCGGGCTGAGTGGGGTCTGGGTCAGCCTGCTCGGCCCAGGGTGGCTGGGCCTGGGCTGATCTGATCTTCCTGGCCCGGCTGAGATTTCCTTGTCCTCGGAAGAGTGGTGAGAGAACTGCCAAGCTTTTTATCGGAGAGCCCACCGGGCTCCTGAAGCCAGAAAGGACTCTGAAACTAAAAGCAGCTTTTGAAACAAAGAGCGGCCACGTGTCCGAGGATCGCAGCAGCCAGGACGNTATGGTTTGGTATATCATCCTGGAGATGCATTTCACAGGGATTTGGTCCTGTAAACTGTTGTTTTTGTACATACTTCAGAGGAGGGAGCTGAGATGATGAATTCATAGCTTAGAGGAAAATCAAATAAAGGAGTATCTAATGTAACTGTATCTGGTGAAGCCCTTTTGTTCAAAAGGACTGCATCAAAAGGAAGTAGCCAAGGAATACGTGGCCACTCTCATCCTTATTGTGGTTTTATAAGGTTGCCCAAACCAATATAATGTGAGAAAGCAGAGACAACTGTATGGTGTACTTGTTGGGAGCTTTTTTACTCTCATGTTTGACTGTTGGACCCACATTCCAGTTTGTTTAGGAAAGCCAGTCAGTAGGGTATGACCTAACAGATTCAGTTTAGAACTTGAAATCTTAACTCAGGACCACTTTTCAAGACTTTCTTACACTGCTTTTTGTAAGACTGAATTTAGTGTTTTAAAGTTTTGCTTTGACCACTTAGGATGGGGCTTAATTGCATCTATACTAATATCACAGTTCCAAAGTGGTTTTTTTGTATTGAGGAATTAAAGATAATAAATGCCACATTTTGTTTCTTATTTTTGTTTCTTGTTGAATGGGGTAATCCAACTAATCATGTGTCGTGGAGTGGTGTTGTTCAATTGAACCAATAGGATTGCTGTGTTTTTTGTAAAGACACATTCTTGAAACAGGAAAAAAGCAGAGGGGTACTTACTGCACTTCTCTTCCAGCCACGGTAGGGGCGGTGGGCCCGGGCTGAGTGGGGTCTGGGTCAGCCTGCTCGGCCCAGGGTGGCTGGGCCTGGGCTGATCTGATCTTCCTGGCCCGGCTGAGATTTCCTTGTCCTCGGAAGAGTGGTGAGAGAACTGCCAAGCTTTTTATCGGAGAGCCCACCGGGCTCCTGAAGCCAGAAAGGACTCTGAAACTAAAAGCAGCTTTTGAAACAAAGAGCGGCCACGTGTCCGAGGATCGCAGCAGCCAGGACGGTGCCGGCAGCTACAACCTTTCCTCCTTGGTACTTCAGGAGAACGAGATCAACGTGCTGCTAACAGAGACCACGTGGCAGCAGAGAAACAGAACGGGTTGCATTTCCCAGTACAGAATTCGGATTAAGTTAACCTTTCAACATTGTAAGACTCTATAAAAACTGTTTCAATCGATGATAAAACTTAACCCTTGAGGTCAGTAAGAAAAAAGTTTGATTTCAAATGGAAGGATTGAAGAGAATGTTTTGAACTTAGATTTAAATTCTTTTGTAAAGCTATGATAAAGAGCTATATAGTTGATATATCAGACTTTATTTTCTCTGTGACGTATAGGAATGTATTGGGGGAAAGTGGCAATTTTATGTGCAACTGTGACTTGAAATATTGGTAGTTGAAACAAATGGATATTACTGTGATTTAAGAAGAAACTTAGAGAGAAATGAAAAAAATGAAGAAGATAGTAAAGAGACCTTTTGTTTCTAGAGATAAATGAAAAACTTATTGCATACTAAAGTAGTTCATTCTTAAAAAATAAACCCCCTACATTAATTGTGCGTTGGCCGGGAAATCGAACCAAATTAATCCCACAACATCATGCTTGTAGCTGAATATATTTTCCATCTATGGAAACCCGTGGGCTTACTTGTTCCATTTTCATTCATACTTCTAGCTTGTGTCACTTTTATAGAAGCCTTTTGAAAGATGGAATGTGCTGCCTAGGAGTTCTGTATATTTTCAGACACTGACAGTATACAGAAAATGTTCTTTTCTGCATGCAGTAGCGAATTTTTTGGCAAAATGAAGATATTTGCATGCTGCATTTTATTTGCACAAGTGCTTTATATTCAATGATTTGTTCTACTTAATCTTTTCTCACTCTCAAATAGTAGTCTCCATCTTCTGTTTGTGATATGTTTGTCAAAGCAGGCAGTGATATAGAACTTTTTTGTTAGAGCAGGAATGGTTCATAACTCACAAGAGGCAGATCCCTGAGTGAGTCATTTAGGTCATTCCCACTTGTGTGAAAAAATATTACATCATTGCTCTGTACTCAGTGTTCTATTTATACCATGCCATATTTTAAGTACATTTTGGGTTTTTTAGTTGCTGTAAACAGTATTGGAGGTTTGTCTAAAAGTAAAGTTACTGCTAGGCCATAGAAGGAACATTACTGAATCAAATATTTACAGAGAGTCCAGGAGTCAGAGGAGCACACCATCTGCAAATTTAAGCTTGCCAAGGGTGTGGGGGTTGATCTTTGTAGCAGAAAGAGTAAAAGGCAGCACAGATCCATTCTGTCCATAACCCTGTAGCTTTTCATGTTTGTTTTTTTTCTTCTCTTTCTTGGTTTTTATTAGAGCAGTAAAGATGGAGCCGTAGTTAGGAGCAGATCTGACAGATATCCATGAGAACACTTTTAACCTAAAGTTATTCTTTGTTGTAGCAATTTCTTTTGGTTCATTCACAGCTTTCAATTTCAAGCATTCTCCATGCATAATTTTATGTTAAAGATGGAGTTTTTCTGTCAGAATAGATTCCCCTTGTACCCCCCAGGGAATTCTGCAGTTGCATCACTTCTGCATTTTCTCCAGCTTTGGATCTTGTATTACCATTGTTTGCAGAGTGGTTTTTTTGTCTGTATTTTCACCAGGTTAGATCAGTCTCTCTGATTTCATTCTAAGACTTCCATACTGGAAATTGCGCAGTCAATGCTACTTTTTTTGCAGGTATTTCTCTTACCGCAAACTTAAACATTGATAAAGGTGGTAAATTTTTCCTCTGGTTTAGCTAAGAAGGGTACCAATTATTCTGAAGTTGCTTCTGGCATCCTGCACAGAGCTGTATTCTGCTTTGCTGCAGAGCATTAAGAAAAGTGTTCCTTTTGTGTTCTTCTGTACGTATGTTCTTAAAAATTCTGTGGTATTGTTCTGGAGGCAACACCTTTGAGATGCAGCTTTTAGCAGATCTGTGAATACAATGAACTACACTGGGTTTGGGGTTAGGGTTTGTGTTTTCTTTTATGTTTCTTTTTTTCCTCCTCGAAGTTTCTATTGTTGTGTTTACTGTAGGGCTTTTGCCTGCATCAGAATATTGGTGAGAATTATTTCTCAAACTGATAAATTGCTATAGGAGAAGTTTAGGTGAATGTGAGATTAAGAGAGGACTACAAGGAAAGTTGTTTCATTCAGAAAATGTGGTGCTTTTCCTGTTTATTCTGAATCTGTACTGAAAATCTTTCAGTTATAACAGGGTTGATTGTGTTTAAGAAGTACTTGAATATATATATTTTATGTTGATACTGTCAAACATTCAGAACTGTCTTCAAGAACAGAAATTAAACTGCGAAATGTCATTATGGGTGTGTTAGAAGGTACAAAATTGAGAGTACAAAGGACCTGGAAATGATGCAAGACAAGTCATTTACTGTACCTTAATGGGATTGTGCATGATAGATAATCCATATGTGCACTATGAACAGATGGCAAATGTGATAGAACTTCTTAAGTTACAAAAACTGACTCATTGAGAACAATCCACAGGCAGTCCCAATTTCAACTTGAGACCGAGATCTTGATTCCTTTTGTGTATTGGAAAGGCCATGATATTCTTAATGGATAACTGTAGTCCATAAAGGTGACGGTTCCTGTGTTTTGGATGTGTTTCTGTAGTTTTATGTCTTCTGTGCAGCTCTAGTTGAGTTTTTCTTCTATTACTTTAATTTGTAGATCCTGAATGTTCTGGTTCATTGTCCTGCTAGTTCCTGTTGTGTTTGGGAATGCCAGCAGACTGCCTCCTTACAGTGCAGAACTCAGATGCCTGACTTAATGTATGGTGCAGTATTTTGAAGCACTGTGTCAATGCAGACTTTGTGTTGCTTTGTGTTCTCAGGTGACCGGGTCATAGACGTGGGGTCAGAGTGGAGAACATTCAGCAATGACAAAGCAACCAAAGACCCATCTCGAGTTGGGGATACCCAGAACCCTTTGCTGAGTGATGGCGACTTGAGTACAATGATTGGCAAGGTAACACTGGAAATACTACGTTTTACTGAGTGTTTTTATGTTAAGTACCAGATTGTATGTCCATAGAGAAACTATACAACATATGTATTTTTGAATATATTTTTGCCTGAACTGAACTTGCATGTTTCAACTATGTGTAAAATGTCGTCCTTCCTGGGGACACAAGGAAAGGGCCAACCTTTGAAAAAAACCCAAAAGGTTTGCAGTGCTGTGGGATTACTTGCTATGCTTTAATATGTTGCTATAAATAGGAAAGCTGATGTTGGAATTTTAAAAGAAGTATTCTTTGACTTAGCAAGTGTATTTGAGGTGGTTCTGAAATTAATGTTGAGTTCTCAATAACTAGTGCTATCTTTTTTTGGTAGTAAAATCTGTATCAGATTCATATTGAAGACCTGGAGATCTCATGTTGTACATGTTCTTCCAATTAATGTTAAACCATTAAATGTAGAATTATTTCATGGTGTCAGTGCCCCAAAGGAAAGTATTTAGTCTATACTTCGGTTGAAATTTCATGGTGCAGACGTATCTTGCTGCCTCTCCTGAGAGCAAACAGGATTAGTCACACAAATGCATTCCCTTTAATGAAGTAGTGACCCAGGTAAGTTTTACTTGTTGTACTTTCTTTTTCATTTTTTTACTGCAAGATCCAAATTAATTTTTGTGGATTTCCTGAATGTTTCATGAAAAGGCGTGCAGTTGCTGATTAACAACCTTTTGCCGCTTTACATGTTTTCTCAGAAGTTTTTGTCCCATTGATGTTGCTAGGATGAAGTGCCTAAATATGTATGTATAGGGCCAGTGTGCAGCATACTTTTCATCCAAGAATTCTTTAAAGCGTAGAAGTGGACAAGTGGATACTGATGGGCAGCTAATTTTCACCATTAATGAAAAAGAAACCTCCTCTTTGAGGAATTGTCCAAGTAGATGGTTGTGTTTTGGACAAGTCCAAGCATTGCTGCCTATCACATTTTAACATTTTACATGGCTTTTGGAGTACATACAGGCAAACAAATTTCTGTGCTGCTCCCTTAAAACATTGGCATTGCTAAGTGGCTTTGTGAAGCAGTGCTGTAGAAGTCACTGGAATTCCAATGCCACCTTATGTAGGATCAGAAATATTGTAGTTCAGAGGGCTTAGACTTCTGTTGCTGATTTGGTCAGCTGTGATAGAGATCTATACCTTTATAGACAGATGGAGAAATGGACTGTTTGCTCCTGGTTTACATTGTTTCTCACTCTGGGCTATGTAAATACAAGGTTTGTTTCTGAGAGCTCAGTTTGATTCAGTCAGTAGAATGACCTGAGCTCCCTTAGAACCTGTGTGTTGGAAAAGACTAAAGACATTTCAGCTAAAGATAGATTTTGTGATCAGTGACTTGTGCTGTTAACCCCCTTCCCTTTGGAAGTTCAGATCCTAATTAAGCATAAAGAGGGATAGCAGCTTTAGTGAGAGAATGAGACACACAAACTTCTATGAAAAGTTTGTTTGCCTGAAAACTAAAAACTTTCAGAGATGGACATTCAATTAATGGAAGTTTCGTTGTGAACCAGAACATCCCAGAATAGGCACGACTGAACTTGCTGTAGCAGTGCCATTCCACGGAGACAAGATGTGGGAGTGTTAGTGTAGCATGATTTAACCTATGAGAATTGAGTAAAATGTACTGAAACTGCCAGGATTGTATTGGGGAATGCAGAGAGGGCAGTCAGTCCAACTGTGGATGTTGTGGCGTGGATTCTGGGGTGAATTTTTATACACCGTTATATCAAGGTCCTGTCTCTCATTCAGCTGGTCCCCTCCCCGCATCCCAGCATGCCCTGCACCGGGACCCCCTGGGCATGCCGGGATCTCACCCTATAAAACCCCTCACGTGACGGTGCTCGAGGTCTTTTGCTCTGATCCCTTCGGCGTTAATAAACTTGGGCTGGAACTACACGGGCAAAAGGCCTCCTCTCCTCTGCTCAAATCAGCCGGGCTGGCTGAAGCTGCGTTTCCCAGAGCTTGCTGCTCTAAGGACTCTGCCGCAGGCACCCCCGTTCGCCTGGGCAGTTCCCTGACGTGTCGCGGCTCTTTGAAGCCACGCTGAACCCGGCCGCCACATGTGGATACTGTATTTGCACAGGGAGGAATTGCAGAAGAGGTGCATTATTTTCCATGGAAAATTGAGACCCCCTTTGACAAACCAGGATGTTTTCTGCATGAGAGTTCCTGTGCTTGTCCTGCTAGTAACTGAGCTCTGAGATGTCAGTTCATTGATGTGAGCTCTGTATCAGGGGCTGGGTTTTTTTTCAGTTTGGATAGAAGTGAATGGCTTTTATCAGAAGATGCTGAAGAAATCTTCTGTCAGTGCAGATAGGGCATGAATTTTGCAGCAAAATAACTAAACTCAAGGAAGTAGTACATTTCTCAAGCAGTCATCTGAAGTCCCTGCTGGCAGTAGGCTGGGATGTGGATTGACCTAGATATGCACAGTAGTTGAACAAGGGTGGAATTGGTGTAGTCTTGGAGAGGGTAAGTAATATCTGACAGAGTACAGAACAACCTTTGTGAATTCCAGAGAATGAAGCAAGATAAGATTATTACTTTCTGAGTTAACAGCAGTTCTTAGAATGGCCTGGAGTGGACTCCATATTTGTGTGTCAGGGATGGCTTTAATCTTTCATATGGGACAGGACCAGGGCTATTTCTTTCTGCTTGAGGTAGAACTGCAGATAATAAAATCTTTACAGCTGACCTACTCCAGCCTCCTAAAAACACCCCCACCAGAAAAACCCCTAAAACACCACCTGTGTTGTGGGAAATCCAAAAGAAAAGGACATTGATAATTCTCATGGCACATCATGTTAAATCTGTTGTAAACTCCTGGGAATGTAGGTGGAAGTGGAGTCTCAACCAGTTACAACAGTATTGCTTTGTAACAGTAAGAGGAAGAGGTCAGTTCTGCTTCACAGAGTGGTTTGTCTCACTTTCCTCTGGAAAGGCAGGAGGTGCTGCTCTGGGGCCCCTTCCTGTGGGGTGTGTGGTCTGTATGTGTTAGCAGCAGAGGCTGTTCTGTCTGTGCAAAGGGATCAATTCCTAATTGGTATTTATGCTTAAGGAACCCATCTGTCTGAGGCAGCAGCCTGCTTTGGAACAAAGATTAATTTGCCTGTGAAGAGGAGGGTGAATAGCTTAGTTGGTGGTGGAAGTGGTTTGAATTCCACAGGCAGGTCTTCAGGATACTGGCACAGAACTGTAACTCAAATTAGATACTGTGTGCTGCAGTTGATCTGATTACAATGCATATCAATTGGAGGCATGGTGAAGTGTCGTGTTAATTGTGACTTGATTGCTAGAAAGTTATAGTTATTTCTTTAATTCTAACATAAAATTAAAGAAAAATAACTGAACAAGCAGCTTCTAGTTTTCCTTTGATACTGGGAACTCTTCTA
>VZTB01009270.1:0-23502 GCA_013397245.1 Thryothorus ludovicianus
GGCCAAAGGACAATTTTGTAGACTCCTGGAATAAAACTTTCAGTTCAGTTTCCCTCAAATAAGCTGAGAGCTACATTTCAATCAGCATAAAGTAAGAACTAGTTAAAGGATTTGCTTCAAAATTGCAGGACTGCTCAAAAAAATACACTACTGAAGACACAAGCAGAATAGTTAAGGTATGCATTTGTATTTCAATTAATATCAAAAGGTCACAGATAATTGAATGGTATTTGTTTTATTCATCACTTATAGTCTAATGAATAGACAGATCCAATCCTTCAAATTCCTTTTCATAATATCATATATGCTCATAAAGTAACAAATCCCATTTGATGGGAAAAACCCCTGAAACAAAACTATAAGCCAGCCCTCCTTTCTTGCCCAACTGGCAAGCAAGTCTATTAAATACAGAGGTGAGAAAGTGTTCTGTCCACTCTCCCCTTCATTACAGACTGCCAGGCTCACAGCAAATACAACCAGTTTACTCAAAGGCAGGGGAGGACACCTTCAGCAGGTGTGGTGATGCAGCTCCTCAGTTACCGCCACTCAGCCTGAGGAAGAGAAGTCATTCACATGCACCTACAGGGTAGTCAATCCCACACACAGGGCACTGAAAAATGCATCTCCACATCTGCCTTCATAAGCAGAGTCATGACCACTCAGGTGGAAGCTCCTTGAGTGGAAGACATGACCACTGAACCCTGCCCTGAGCAGGTGGCTGGAGCTCCACGTTCACCAGGAGCACCGTGTGGGTTGGGCAACACTGAAACAGAATTTTAAGAAGCTCCAATTACAGTTCTTACAAGTTTGCAAACTTGGGTTCCAAGCATTACACAGCCTGATCATTTGATACTTGCTGTTTTCCAGCTGAGGAAAAAGTAAACAAACAAAAGAAAGGAATGAGTAGATAGAAAGAAGAGGAAAAGCAAAATGCTTACATTGAAAGAGATGGGAACTGCATCTACTGCCCTATAGCCAGCAAAACAAATGTAAATATTTTCAAATGTTACTCCAGTATGTAAGCAAATTCCCCAAGGAGATTGCACGGCCAAATACAAGGAATGATGGTCCAAATCCCTGTTTCTATAATGACATGATAAATGGTAAATTATGCTTCTCTACCAAGAGATGTGGCTTCTCATGAAATTAATTTACAATGATAACACATAGTTTTATTTATTTATTTGGACTACTCAAGAACAGCAGCTGAAGAAGATTAGGTTACATTAAATAGGCCCAGGAACACAAACTTTTGAAGACATTCTACCAAAACTCACGACCTACCTTCACAGCCCTGAAGGAAGAGGTGACACAAAGCCAGTTCTGCCCTTGGGAAGTGAAAGGCAGGCGGAGGGGCAGGGCCAGCTCAGAGCAGTAACACTGCAATGCCACTCACCCTCTGAAATGCCATCTTTGCACAAACACACTGAAAAGGCTCACAGCCACTAAAAAGTCATGAGGATCCAACTTCCTTACTAAATTCCATCCCTAGGTCTTTGCAATAGTAGAAATTAGATCACTAGGCAGAAGGAGGAATTTCAGATTAGTCTCAGCAGTGCTAAAAACATAAACATCTTAAGAAATACAGCTAGTGTAAATAGAGGAAGTGATTTCTCTATCAGAAAGAATATCTCATTGTATCATCTCTTCTAGTTCCAAGAACCCTGCCTGAGGCTTCTCAATTAATAACCTTTTATAAACACCTAAAAAAGTGTCAGGATTCTTGTGGAAAAAAGTTTTCAAGGTAGACAGTTTTTATTTAAGTAAGTAAATAAAGAAACAAAATCCTGAGTTTAACAAAAAACAGATTTAAAGGCTGAAGATAAAAAAAATCCAACCAAAGTCCATGGCACATTTTGTATGTGACCTCATGCTGCATACTCCTCCAAGATTGAGTAATATCCCTGATCACCCGATCTCCTTTGGTTTCTGTAAACTTTTGCTTTAAAAAAAAAAAAAAAATCAAATCTGTTTTGGTTACATCTTACCTTCAAGACTAGTAGCCCAGAGAAAAAGCAGAATTGTGTTCAAATAGACACAGATGAGGAGCAAAGAAAACAGTCCAATTCAGGTTTGTTTGTGTTCTTAAAGAAACATGGAGAGGAAAAAACAACTGGCTAGAATACCAATTGTTAGACTAAACAAAAAGCATGAAATCCAGAAATTTTATTTTCACGGAAAGCAGCTGTTTACCAAAGGAAGAAAAAAAAAAAAAAGATGATTTCTGCTCCCTAGAGTTGTTGATTATTTACTAATCTTTGGACCAAAACTTAATGATAAAGTAACTAGCTGACAATCAACGCAACTCCTCAATGTATATTACTGGACTTTTATCTATACTAGTTTCCATAAGCCCAAAATTACTGAATTCCAATCCTCAGTGATAAGTATCAGAACTTTGGTTTTAGAGACAGGAGACAAGGATACCCTAATGAAGGATAACCACACCGTTTGGAGATGGGATGTGTTAGGACTCAGTCGTCAATAAAAACTCTCAGCAGTCAATTTGGATTCCTAGCTGGATTCATTTCTCAAGAACTTTCTAAAGAACGTCTAAATGACTCCTGTTTCCCCAAAGCCAGAAATCATAGTGCTCCCTGATATTAGGCTATATGATTCTCAAAAACCTGCAGAAATTAAATGCTGTGATTAGCTACTTAAATGCCTCTCAAAAACCACTATTGGTGCAATGGTCATAAAAAGAGAAGCAATTAAAAGCATAATAAGAAATAAAATGCTCATCTAGCACATCCATTTTTGCCAAATGAAGGAATGAAGATAAATTGCAGCGTCATAATTTTGTAGCTGTAACCCATAGTTCTCCCTCACCAACCCTCATCTGTTATATCCACAAATAGGCAATGCTTTCTTTGGACAGGGAACAGGGTTTTTTTACTTGTAGTACAATGAATCCAGTAGTGTAAGTCCAGGAGAGACAAAGAAGTGCTAAAGAGATAAGAATAAATAATTCAATCCAATTAGAATCCAGGAATCTTCCGCTCAGACTAACAGGAATCAATACATGTGAAAACAAAGATACTTCCCCAAAGCCTGTAGCTGAGGGGGGGAAAGATGAACTAAGAATTCCTGGAGCAGCATAGCCAAAATTACAGTTTTCTGTCTGTGGATAATACACTTTAGTAGATTTGAGTGTCACAATCCAGTGCTTAGCAGCTCCAAATGTCAAATGAGAACATCAATCACACTAAGGTTTTAATAACCAAATCTTCCTTCAGAAAAATGTAGTTCATTTCTTGTAGAATGAACCAGGCTATGGACTCGGTGTTTTTCTAGGTGTAGAGCACAGCAGAATAATATGGAAAATGACAACGATGATTTATTATTAACTATTTCCCATATCATTGGAACATCAAGCAAAAATACCCTGAAAAAAAACAGACAAAAGGAAGCACTTGCATAACACAGAGTTAATAAGCAGATTTTTTCACATCAGTATGTTACAGACACCGGATGTATAAATGGGATCAAAAGCTATTAAGAGGTCTAAGAGCATCCCCAATTTGGGAACCTTAAAGCTTCCTCCCCTCAGAAGCTGGAGAGCAGACACTGGAACAAGGACAGTGCCACAGTCGTGTATTTTTCTCCTTCCCTAAACAGGGGGAACATTTTGAGACAAGATATTGGAGCAGGTGAGTCTTTGGTCTGGCCATTTTTATTTTCCCACAAAGGAAATTCAATCCTTTTGGTTGCAGTAGCAGATCCATTGCATAGACAACTGGAAGACACCAAATCTTAGGGGAATGAACTCTACTTGGAAAGAGACGGAAACCTAACACAAACACTTCACAACATCCTCCCTTCTCAGTATCTTCAGTAACTTTCCAGGGTTAAGGGTGATAAAAGCTGCCCTTTAAACTCTTTGGAAGGTCTGGGAGAAATGGGAAAAAATAACAACTTAAGTCCTCTAAACAAAAGAAAAAGCTAACTTGATATGGCAAGGGTGCTTCCCCCGCTCTCCAGACTGGACTGAAATTCAGAGGAAAAAACCACTGGTCAGTGAATAAAGTGCTCTAGACGGTATGCAGAGGTGACCTCACAATTGGGGAATGTGGTTTAACAGTAGTTTTACAAAATGCTGTATATAGTCATGAGGTTTTGAATTTTTCTCACTCCTCTTTCTGAAGCAGTAGTCTAAAAAAGGCTGCCTCCACTGACCTATATTAGAGACAGATGTCATGAATTCAAACAGACATCAATTAATCTACTAAGTGCCACACTGAAATGTTAAGAAGAAGAATGCTACAGGACGAAAAATACTTCCTCCAAAAACTTTGCTGTAAATACAGAGCACAACCCTGACCTGGAAGAACCCTTGCAGTTACTGTGACTGGAAGTGCCCTCACAAAACTAACAAAAATCCAAACTGCTTTAGAGGAAATAGAGAATAGCTGGAACCTTTAACAGTAAGAACAGCTGCAGAATCACTGAGATCAAAAAAGCCCTCCTGTTTACTCCATACATTGTTCTAGTCAATGCTCTTCTGCTAAGATAAATGCCTTCTTTTTTCTTCCTTCACTTCAAAGAGCAGCTGTTTGTCTGAAAAGGCTGCCCAACCAACATCCAAACTGCCATAGGTAAGCACTATGAGTCAGAGTATTCAATAGTTTGTTTCAAAGAACTGTGAATAGTCCAATTAATCAGACTGTCCTTCATCTTGTATCATCATAACTTCACTGAACACCAGCCCTACATCAGGTGGTTATTCATGGCTCTGAGACAGAGAGAGAGAAATGGTTTTTTCCAAATTGTCTGGTGAACAGGCTGAAGGAGAGCTCCAAGGCTGAGCCACAAATTAAGTTTCCATTTTTAACATGACAAGTCCTATCCTCTCCTCCTTGTTAATTCATCAAAATAGCAACACTTCACAAAATCACCTGAGCCAAGTTCCATGATGCTGAAGTACAGCTTTGACTCCTGTAAAGATCAGAGTCACTGACTCAAACAATCCAGTGACATAACCACCTTTGGGAATTTCTGCCTTTAATGATGTAAAAAAAGGGTCACTAATAGAGGATGAAAGGGGACAGGAGGAAGGCATCTGAAATTTTTCAGCTGTATAGGACACCACTCACAGTTTTGAGGTCTTCAAGATTAACTCTTTCAAGGACCCAGGGGTGAGATAGAATCCAAATAGGAATTAAAATGCCTGAAATCAACCAGCATTATCCAAACACATTCAATACGAAAATTTAAAACACTTTTTGTTGGCTTTTCAGTTTATTCTTTGATGAGTTGGAACAGATTGCATGGCAGACAAGGCAGGAACAGCACATACATGTTCTCAATTTTCTGTCCCTCCCTTTGTGGTCCTGATTCTCATTTCTTAGAGCACGAGTGTGGCTGCAAGCTAGTATTAGCAGTAGCATTTCTGCCTGTTTTCATTTCTGCTGTGAATTGGGAAAGAATCACATGAGCTTCTGTGTAATGTTAGAGTAAAAAGTATTTCATTAAAATTAATTTAACTCAAAAGAAAATAGAGAAAACCTCATCTCAGCCTCATAATTTAATTCGAACATCCATAACCTCAAAGACGTCTTACAGCAACAACTGCTACATGACTCCTTCCCCAACATGTCACATCAGACACAGCCACCATTAACCTTCCTGCTGCAAAGCAGCTTTCATCATGTTTTGTTCATTGCAGTGAGACTCCAGTCAGGTCTGGAGTCCTTTGGAGTACTTCTCCAGTGCAGATTTCTCAAGGATGCTAGCAGCAACATCATGCTTCCTGAAGGAAAAAGCATATCCTAAATTTATCAACATAATCCAAACTTACCTTGTCCTTCAGTCCTAGAACAACTGAAATTAATGTCTTTACTCAGCACAACTTACTATCAGGTTTCCAGTCTTAAGACTGAGAACAGAACAAATAGAACACCCCTTGGATTATATTTAACAGGGTTCCTTCAGTCTCCTTCATTCCTCTCTTCTGCTAGACAGTTCTCAAGCACAACAATAAAGCTTCTTCCATTCTTGCAGCATAATAAGATATTGCTTTCTTACCTACCAGATGCTAATCACTGCTGTTAAAAGAATGTCTTGGTTTTACTGTCCTTCCTCAGCACACAAAAAGTCTGTATGTGTTTGTTCCACTAAACTCTTTCCTGCCTTGATGACCTACTATATACTCTTAAAATTTATGTATGGCAATTCTTAGCAGAATGAGGCAGACAGCAAAGCTTTGATGTCTCTGGTCACATTATAGCAATGCAGAAGACAAAATTAGAGGCAGACTGAGCAGACTAAGTTGTTCCATAGACTCCATTTACAAAACCTCCTCAGAGCCAACTTATAAATTAAGGGCTGACAACTGAGCTGTGTCTGGATCCCATAGCAGCTGTGTAGTTCAGAGTGACAAGGTTCAGAGGAAGGCTTGATAAACATTATAATGTTCACCTGCTGCAATACACTTGATTTCCATTCCATCACCTGATGAGGGCTCCCCACAACATTTCCAAAAGAACACAAAGGGGAAGTAGGTTTCCCTTTGGAGGTGGAACATTGCTGGCCTTGCAGGCAGGCACAGAGTTGATGCTTGGTGATCAGCCACACACCTTCAGGATTTTCAAGAAGGGAAGCTCTTGAATCAGTTTAAGGATAAGCTCACAACTGCTTTGATTCAATACAGGCAGCAACAAATCACCTGCTTCCACATTGTGTGCTGGTGCTTTGCTCTTTATGATGAAGATCAAGAATAAAATTATGAATGCCGGTGTTTTAACATAAAACTATCAAAAACCCATGAGCCCCCAAAACATCTAACAGTATTTCTAATCTCTTTAACTGAAGTTTTGAGAATGATCAATGTTTAGATAGCCCAATTAATTCAATTTTTATAAGATATTAAGGGAACAAGAAGGTCTTTCTAGGATGGTATTTTTTCTCTGAGTTTTAGAACAGATTTCTGAAGAAAGAATATGAAGTGTAGCTTCTAACGTGCTCCTCTTTTAAGAGGACAAAGAAACATGAGGGCCCTCATGCCATTTATGAGATATTAAATATTTCCTGAACAGAGNGCTGGTGCTTTGCTCTTTATGATGAAGATCAAGAATAAAATTATGAATGCCAGTGTTTTAACATAAAACTATCAAAAACCCATGAGCCCCCAAAACATCTAACAGTATTTCTAATCTCTTTAACTGAAGTTTTGAGAATGATCAATGTTTAGATAGCCCAATTAATTCAATTTTTATAAGATATTAAGGGAACAAGAAGGTCTTTCTAGGATGGTATTTTTTCTCTGAGTTTTAGAACAGATTTCTGAAGAAAGAATATGAAGTGTAGCTTCTAACGTGCTCCTCTTTTAAGAGGACAAAGAAACATGAGGGCCCTCATGCCATTTATGAGATATTAAATATTTCCTGAACAGAGTTTTGCTACTAAAGCAAATTTAGCCTTCTGTGAATGCAACAACTGTAAAAATTTTTGCATGAACAACAGTAGTAGAACAACAATAGCAGAAACTTGTAACTAGTTATAGCCATATTCACTCCTGGAAAACAAATAAACAAACGTTTAATTAGGTTAAAGCTACTGTGGTGAAGAGGTACAAGGAAAGTAAGCATTCCACCTTACACATACAAAGAGGGAAAAAAACCCGAGATTTCCCAGTTTTATGCAATTCGTCTGGCAGGTTAGAAGAACACAAAATGTACAAATTTAGTCCTGAGACTAACATACCAAGAAAGAAGTCAATCTCACAGAGAGCAGGCACCTTCTTGGATATTCACATGAAGAACGAGCTCATCTTAAAAAAGTGTTCATTTTTTAGTAAGCACAATAACTATAACTCTAGGTATTTCTTCTTTTTTTCTCTGTGGAAACTCATATTGGCAAATATGCTATTGTTCTCAAAATCAAAAATGGGTTGAAAAGCTTATGAGATATTCTCTTTTGCTTTTAAAATATTTGTAGTTCAACTTTGTGCCAAGGATATGGAGAATCCCTAGTGTTTGAAGATTTATTAATAAACTCTAGTAGTCCAAAAAGTCTTCTGCTACTTCTTCAGGAATTCTTTCAAGAATCTTATCCAGACATACCAATTCTAAAGCACATAAACTTTAGTATCTACTGCTTGAAATTTTGTAGTTGATACTAAGGAGAGCATTTTTTCCCTCATCCAAGCAGAACAAAACTCTGCATTTACGGCACAGTTCCACCTTTTCTATAAATACATTATCACTCTTTCCCCTTAGACTCTCAATAGAACTATTTTTCCATGAGCATTTCTTTCTTATGAAACTGAACTTTTGGGGCAAACAGTATAAAACTGTTCTAAACAATGCCCAGCCATTCATATTTCTTGCTTTACATGCTTTTCCCATATGTTTTGATCCATAATTACTTCCAGCTTCAGGAAACTGGCCCTTTTAAAGGCATCAAACATAAGTTTTTGACTTTGTTTGCACTTAACAAATCAAGCAATGAATCAATTCTATCTAAGCTGCCAGCAATTCTGAATTCTACAATTTTTATCTTTTTCATCAACTGAGACTGTGTCTAACAAAGGAATCCCAAAATTACATAATAAAGACTCACATGAAAAATCCTTATCAGAATGCCAAAGGATCAAAATTGAAACCAACTGAAATGAAATGAAATAAGAAGAGCAAGACAAAAAACAGGGATGGCAGTTACATCCCACCCAAATGTGGGAGAGGTTTGATGGATGAACAACAAACAGCCAGGTAACTGAATTGCTATAAATAACTCAGGTTAATTTTCTTAACTATTTCAAGTGCTCAAACAAGTACAAATTAGTACAGAATGGAAGAGATTAGGTAGGAGATGAATTAAAAATCTGAAATGAAAGAGAAATACATAACCAATTGCCAGAAAAATACCAATGTCATAAAGAATGCTAAGCCTTTAAGTAATCCTTCAGAAAAAGCATCAGGAGACTCTTGCATGTGATGGTCAGAATCCCTTCATTTAGCCAGTGAGAGACATTCTTAGTCTTGGACAGGACATCATTGAGACTTCTCACTTCTCTTCTTCTGTCCCTCATTCAGGATTGCAGGAATACAAAAAGAAATCAGACAAATTGAAAAAAAGAAAAAAAAACAGGGCAGAAAGAAATCCCACAGCACCAGGCATGGGGAAAGTCCAGCATTCCAACATGTTTACTGCTTATTTTTACAGTGTTTAATGGTAAAGTACCACACAAAGACAGAAACAGTTTCAAAGCAACCTCCCAGTCTAGGAAGAAAATGAGGGGAAGGAGCTCTGTTTCAGTTCTTCATTATTAAAGCTCTGAAGTAAAGAAATTTAAACAAACATAAGAAACCCAATCTGTGTGTTTCCATAGCCCAAACTCCCTCCATTTTTATGGTCTTTTCAAAGTCTAGATCAAGTTTCATTTGAGTTTGCAGGGTGAAGGTTGTTATTTTCTGGCTTCTCCCCCCACCCAAGAAACAATTTCTTTGTCTTTTCTTTTTAACACAAAGTTGAAATCATCATGAATATTCAAAAAATCTTTGTTGCATCTGCTAAATCTATTCTATAATAATGAAGAAATAGGGAATTACACAACATCACAAAATGTCTAGCAAAACACAAAGCCCAATATTTTGGAAAAAATATTCCTTCTTTTACTTAAGTTCTGCCCAAAGAGTCCCAAAATACACAATATAAAATATCTATCAATATATAATATATTCCATATAGTTAATGAAGTGTACTCATATAATATGTTAGTATTATGTTACTGTGATCAACCATAATGATATTTTAACCATTTTACCACTGGAGAGGCGCAAAAACTTTTTTTTTTCTATTTCTACCTTGAAAGAAAACAACGAGAATCCTTGTTTTAAGTGCAAAATGATTCCAGGAAACTCAAGTGTATCTTCTAAAATTTGTTAAACTGTATGAAGGAGTGGTTCTTCTGCAGTCAGAGTTAAACCCTAGGAAGATTTTTCCATCATTCATCAGCTGAGGTTTTGACACCCAAGGTTTTGAACTGACTATGGCAGAAGGAAAAAAGATCTGCCAAGTTCCTAAGGGGAACTTTTCTGTTTAGAAGCATCAAATCCCCAATGTATCTGCTGAAGTCTCTTTGACAGCAGTTCCTGAAGGATGAGTTTGAAAGGGGGGCAGAAGCAGTCACTAAGCTTCCATCCCACTGAGGAAATACTCCAGCAGAGCAGGAAGGAAAGCTGGCACAGAAGCATGAGAGCAACAAGGCAAGGGAGAAGCCCCCAAATCACATGGGTTACAAAAAAGGAATTTTTCATATGCTCAGCACAAGTGAATCCACACTTGCAATCTGCCAAGGCAGACTCAAAGCAATCATTAAGGTGACTAAACCAAGCATTCAGAGAGTACCAAGTGACAGAAGAATGACCATACAACCTCCAGCTTGGCTCACTTAATAAGCATTAAATACAGTCTATAATTAACTCCACGTTCATGATCCTCTTTCGGAAATCTCATTTAATTCAATGCAAACATAGATTCTGCTCAGGGAATGATTCAGAATTTGTAGTGAATGAGACTCTTGTTCCTAAGACCTGGCCAGTCTCAAAGAGCTACTACAATATAAATATTTAATAATAACAAAAGCATGCAACTCATTGCCAAGCACAGATGTTAGAAAGTGACTGCAAATCTTGGCATTTGGTGGCACCTAGTAATCCACTGGCTGAGTCACTAATGTGATTGATAGCCTTAAGTTGTTCAGGAACTATTGCCCCCTCTGAGAAATAAAATCTGTGAGTTGTATCATAGTTTTTGTGTGTTTTTCTGTACACAACCAGCAAATATCAGATGCTATCCTTACAGGTTTTAAAAAGGTTCCTGCTGCTTGGGAAAACTCTAGCAGGGAGAAACGAATGCAACTGGCCTGTTTCTATACTTAGTGCATATTTTGTTTTGATATTCTAATTCTGGTAATGATGTTATGGTTAGTACAAGCATAACTAAAAGATAAACTCCTCTTGTAACAGATCTTTTTCACTAACCTGGTCCTGAGGAGACTTATGTCCTGTTTTGACTAAGGGAAGAACTCATTCATAAACTGCATTGCCTATGGAAGTCCTCAGCTTTCCACTCACCCTGTGTGACATTAACAATCCCCTCCTGGATACCATCCTGCCCTTAAAAGCTGTCAGACTTTCTAAAGAAGAGCTTTCCTAGGCACAGGCACCAGAAAGGAAGCATCTTCCATCTCAATACTCTCCAACAAGACTGGTCAGAAGTTGACGTTTCCATGAAGCATCCACAGAGTATCTCTAAACTGGCCATCCCCCTACAGGTGAGATTCCTGCCCATGCCAGCCTTCCTAACTACAGCAAGGCATTCTTCAGACATACAGCTCCCACAGAAAACACTACTCAAGTGCTTCTGACAGAATTCCTTCCAAAGTGAACAAATCTGGTTTCATTACCATTTCCATGAATTCAGGGAGAACAAAGCCATTACATTCCTGTAACCACAGCAGATGTACTATATCTGAACAGGCCCTGCACGTCTGCAGGGTAGAGGACATTAAAGTAGCAATGCACGGAAAAACTAAAGATGCAAAGGCAAATGGGCACATTACTACTTATTTATGTCAAATGTTTTCCTTTGTATAACATTCAAAATGCAAGTCAGAGCACTTAAGGTGTAATGCAGATCTATCTTTGTAGAAAATGTTAGTCTTATGGGCCATTACTTTCAATGACACAGCCAGCAACAGGTTTTGAGCACATGAAAGATTAAGAAAAAAAACAAAGAAAACTAATTGTTGCCCTAAGTGCTTCAAGTCACACAAGATTCTCACATGCTGTAAATTAAGTGAACCCTATAAAGTTATGATTTATGGCAAGATTCCACCAGAACGATTATATCACAACGGACATAATTCAATTATTTCTGCCAATAAAGTCATCAGTGCAGAACATATTACCCCTTTCAACTTTAAGCATTTTTTTTTAACCAGAAAGTCCTTCTATGATGATATCACCTTGACTCAGTCACAGGAAGAATTTTTAAACACTAAATTCATTGTGTACATAGAAATTTGGTACCACAAAATTTCTGCCCACAAAAGATGAACTTGTGGAATGGCAGCAAAGTCCTCTAGGCTATCAGTCATTTTTCTTCAAAAATTTATTTCCTGTGTTTTATGGTATTTCCAGTAATTTTCTGTCTTCTTTGCTATTTAAAAAAAAAAACCTAACAAAAGCCCCAGAATAATTCAGGCCTGAAGTGAAGTCTGCAGGTCATCAGGTCTATTCTCAAAGCAAGATCAGCTTTAATTCTACAGAAGAAATAAACTACAACAAAAACAAAAGAAAAAAACAAACCAGAAAAACCTTAACAAAGCTCCAATTAAAAAAAAGTTATTTCACCTACATAAAGTACTTGCTCTCTTTATTTCTTAAGTTAATTTACAGTATTTATTTTAATCATGCTGATTTTTTTACAGGTCTTTCTAGAAGCTAACTTTAGGACTTAAAAAAATAAACATGCATATTTAGAGTACTACATAAACATATAGTTTTAAGTAATCAACAAAATCTTTCTTTAATCAAACTAATGGAGAGCTTTTATAATGGGGAGGTTTTAAGAAAAGAAATTAGTGTTCTGGAAGCCCTCTAACAGGTAAAAACTTTACTTGGCCTCATACTGAAGAATAAGAAAAAGCAGACCATGCCTTGGAGAGCTGTAATCAAATAGGCAAGTCAGCAAAGAAGGGAAAAAAAAATGGAACAGAGGCCTGAGGGGAAGGAAGACTCAAGGGGATTTGTTAAAAGGAAGATGAAAAGGACAGTGCAAGCAGAAGTAGAAGGAAGACTGAAGCAGTGGTTTGGATGCAGCACAGACTGGGATGCCAACTGTGTGTGGACAGTCAGTGGGTGTGTTCAATAAATTTGCCATTACAAAATACTCAAAAATAGCCTGGAAAAAAGCATTCAGTTTAGTTAAAAACTTTATAAAAAATTTTCCCTCTCCAACACCCAGACATTCACTCAAAGGTTACTTACCCACTTCACAATTTTGGATTAACCTCTTTGCTTTGACTTCTAGTATAAATTGAAGGTAAAGTATCATGTGAGTCTCATCCCACAGTGTTGTATGGGTACACACACTATTGTCTCTAAATCACTAGGATGTCCCAACACAGAATATTTAACAAGGTAAATGGGTAACTGTGCCACCACCATGGGTTCCAGACTGCATGCAACAAAAACTGTGTAGAACACAATACTGAATGAGACCAGAAAGAAACCCTGAGCTATTCATGCAGTCAATACTATCCTTCCTGACCACTGAACAAGACACAGAGCCTTTGGAGGAAGATAAATAAATAAATATACAAATAATCAATATTCTGTCTCTCACATGCATCCTGCAATCTTTTTGCCATATTGCTGTAACTGAGTTTATGTACACAGCTGCTTCTGCAAAAGAAGCTCCCACCTAGAGACTTTCTCATCTCCTGCAAGCAGCAGTTCTTTATTCCATTATGGAAGCTCACAGGCTGCTCATCATCATTAAACTGAATTGTTTCACCTATAGGTACAATGATATTTCCAAAACGTTAAGAATGGGGTTTATATCGACATGTGCAGGGGATGTATTCTCAAGTCATTCAAAGCCACGAGATTGGCTCTGGGCCCTTTTAAGTGGAAGGCTTTTAGTAGCGTTTTGTGCTCCCAACACCAAAAATTCTGTCAGGTTGCTGACCCCAGAAGCAGGGTCGCTACTGACCCCTAGTGTTCTGCAATCCAGGATCCATCCGACTGATTTAAGGCAAAAAGCACGAGAAGCATCTTCACCCTTCAGCACTGCACCGTCCTTCTGGCATTGCAAGAGGTCCCTGCCTTGTGCTGAGGTTCTTTCTGCTCTATTTTAGCAAGAAAAATAGTAATATTCATTTTTAAAGAAACAACTAGAAAGGAAATATAAATTCCTAAGCGTCCCAGCAAATTGTAGATTCACATTCCTTCTGCTTTCACATCTGTAATTAATTTTTCCCTTGGAAGATTAAGAGAAGGATATCTAGAGCAGACTGATAGTTGTGGCTTCAAGTGGGTATTTATAGTCTCTTGATCAGTTATTAAGGAATTAATGACAGTGAACCACAATCCAAGCTGGCCTGCAAAGCCTAGTGCAAGTAGGAGTTGCAATTGCCAGGCTGCTGCAGGACTTGGCTGTCCCAGGTAGAAGTGCAGAGTCTAGTGAGCCAGCTGCCCAGGTGACATAAAAGTTGCTTGCAACAGAAAGCTGTAACAACAGAAATGAAGAAGAATCCTACTGTTCTACTTACAATTTTGAGTCCAGGTTCAGGAGAAAGCCCAGTTTGTCATATTCTGGAAAACAAAAGCAAAAGACACAATATCATAAAAACTGCAAGAGTCTCCTCTGCAAAAGGCACCAAAACCAAACAGCAGGAAGTCCTTATAGCAGCTGTTAATACAGATTATTGTTACTTCAAGGTATTCCTAAATTAACATTTCTGAATCTCCAGGAAATACCAGAGCAAGAGAACACATGGGTAACCGTTTATTTAGAAATCACTAGAATTAAGATATCCAGAGTCATAAAAAGAAAGTATTACTGAAACCACTTATGCAGTGATAAACAAAGCTTTCCTGCTTGCTGTATAAATAATTTTGCCACACAATTGCATGACAAATATTCCTCCTAAGTTCTGATGCATAGAACTTTGAAATTTTTCTTCATTCCTTTTCTATTCCAACCACAACTTCATAACCAAGCAGCTCTTCAAGAGAAAGTGACTCGTGGTGGCAAAAATTCTTCAAGTTCAGGTGTTGCTCAGTAGGAATCTGCAAAGTCAATTTATGCCATGAACAGGGGACAGCTACTGAAACAAAACTATCACTCAGAAGATCTGTAACTCATGTATAAAATGAGCTTTTCAGTCACCATCTCTGAATATATTGTGATCTTGCAAATCAAATACTTGATACAAAAAATTAAAACTATTAGAATTCCCATGAGATATATAAGAAAAAGGTGTATTGTTCTTGAGCTGGGTTAGGCTCAGGGGCCTCCTCACACTGAGGACCCCTGGGTCTAACAGCTATACAATAAAAAAAAATACAAACAGAGAACTAAAAGATAACCCAATCAGAGATTAAAAGAAATAATGAGAAAAAAAAAATCTCATAAGCTTTTAGAAAGAGCTCATTGAAAATACAAGATTACTTTTCTCATAAGACACCCCTGGGATTTTTGGTGCAGCAGTTTACCTCCAGAGATCACAAACTTTTCACACTCCCATTTGCCAGCAGAACAGCAAAGCCTAAACAAATACCTCAGACACAATGATTGCACCAGATAGGTCAATGTAAACTGTGCCTTTGGTTCCAATCCCATTAAGATTTAATTCCTGAGCCAAGGGAAGTATTCTATTTGACATCACTTAGGTAACAGAAGCTGCAGAACACGTGCACACTTGATATTGGCACATACTGTCTGTTCCCTGCCAACACCCGTGTGCCACCCACCATCCCCACTCCACCTGTGCATCTCTCCTCCACTTTCCACATACTGACAGTTCTGCTTCCCCCATGTGCTGCTTTCCTCATAATTTCTTCCCAGTTTATTCCTCCTACAAGAAATTATGTCCTGTACAAGCTCACCTCCTCCGCCTGTTAGATTGTGCATAGGAAGGTATCCATTCCCTAAAAAGAAACATGCCTTCAATTTTTATTAACCCTTCTGACTCCCAAAACCAACATCTGTACTAAGCAAACAGACACAAAGATTTTTTTAATAGCTCTTTTTTAAAAAACATTTACAGCTGCTAACCCATCTGTCATCAGTCTTATCTCGTTCAAATAAATATTCCCTTCTTCCCAACAGGAAATACAAAAAGAGGAAATGCAATAAGAGATATATCACCTCATAACTACAACAATGTCCTGGACTTTCTATTAACTCAGCACTTCATTAGCTTTGCAACCAAAGCACCAGAATACAGGCACGAGCTAAACACTAAGGACAAACCTCCATGGCAATGTTTCACAGGATATATCTTCTTTGCCACAAGTGTTTCACCTTCCCTAGGCTTTAAGTTTTGATGTTCACTGACCATTATTGACAGAGATACAAAGAAATTTTTTAAAATAATTTGTCGACTACTTTACAACAGGCACTTTCCAAAAAAAAGTATTGCAAAACAAAAAATTTCTTGTTTCAAATCAGATGCGCAGGTACGTTCTTGATTTTCAGTGAAGTGTAACTATAATTTCAGGCTCTAATATCAAACCACAAGATTCACGCCCCTTCCTCTCATTGGCAGGTGAGATGTTCAAGCTACTGCAGGCAAAGAAATGCTGCCCCTCACCATGGGCCATCTCACACTCATGAGCACTTTTGGGAGTCAGCATTACTATCAGCTTGGAAATGCATCTCTATCACATGCTGCTCCCCCAGGAAAGACACTACAACCCTCTAAAACTACAGATGCTAAGTTATCTTTCTTTTTAGCAAAAACTGAAGTCTTGCCACAAACTTCCAGTGTGATTTAGCTGTATCACTATGAATACAGGGGCCAAAAGTCATCCCACATGCTGTTTGGAATTGGCCTGGATTCACAAAAGACAGATAAAGCCCCAAATATCTGAAGAAAGCCAAGCACACAGAGCCTAGCTGCAGGAAAAGGCATTCCTTGTCTGGAGTTATGTATCCAAATTAAAACAAGATGAAACACAGATCCACTAAATCAAAGTACAACTGAATCTAAAACACAGCTTGGTATGAGTGTGACGATTACAGGAAAGGAACTGATCACACAGCTCACAGCTCAAGAAAGGGATAATCCCATTCCCACTTTTTCCTCCATTGAAAACAGAGCTGGCAACAGCCTGCCTTGGCACTCAGGTGTGCCCTTACAGGTTTCTTCCTCCTCCCATAACCTGAGTTTAAAGCCTTACTCACCAAGTTAACCACCTGATATACAGAAATATTTCTCCTCTTTTTTCATGTAGTGATATAAAGAAGTGCTGGAACATTAGAGAAAACAGAACAAAATAATTAGAGAGAACAAGGTAAAAAGACTCCAGCTTCTTCACCAAAAATCAGCTTGGACCAGCTGGCCATATTAACAGTGGTTTGATGTTGGCCTCCACCAATATCATCAGGATGACCCTCCCCCAGCACCCCAGTCATTATGGGGGGTCTCTCTCTGCACTGAAGGACAATGCAGAGCCACTCACAGGTACAGTCCTGAGAAATCCCTTCACATTTAAGCATGTTGGTAGGTCTGATCCAGCTCAGGCCATGTCTGACCCTCCAATTTCCAGACAAAACACCTCCATGGCTGTGTGGCACAGGATCTCTTTTAAAGCAAAAAAATGAATAAAGGTAATAAAGAATTTAGTTTGCATCCCCTGGAAGAACATAATGGAGTAATCTGAACAAGACTTTATATTATCAGCCCACAGAAGACTGAAAGGCCCATGAAAGACAAAAGTAACATTATTAGAAGAGCACAAGTCAATCTAAAGATCACAGTCACCTGTGCTAAGGAGCTACAGATCTCAGCTAACAATGTGGCACAGCACAGAAGCACAGAAATGAACAAACAATGGGAAATGAAGTTCCATCGTGCCCCATTAGAACAAGAGGTCATCTTAGGTCAAAACCAAAATGAATTACTACATTTCCAGGAAGATCAGAACTGAATAAGAATCTAAGAACTGACAACAATTTCATAATAAAGCATGTAATTGGGATTACATGAACAGAAATAGAGCCAAGCATAGCAATTTCTATAAATTATGCAAATCCTGTGCCAAATTCAATGTTGCCATTAGCATGGAAACTCCTCCAAAGAATCCAACAGAAATCCAGCTACCAGGCTGCACGTGAGAGATGCATTGTCTCATGTCTGAAAATTCCATGCAGACCACCCAGGAAACCATAAAGCCCAGTGTACAGTATCTAGCAAGTATTCAAGCTGCCTTTTGCATCTGCAGCCAATATAGAAGCAAAATGGGCAAAATTTTCTCCTTATGCTACTAATCTGAAGCCAACAATCCAGGAATTAACTTGGTTTTAATGGTTTTCTCCTTTGAAACTACCTGTAACCAGTTACACTGATGACTTGAGTACTAACATTTTTAGCAGCCAGCTACATAGAAGCACTGTACAAATAACTTTGCCTGCAGAAGAGAAAATTAAACATTGTTTTTTAAAGATGAGCTATATGCAGTTCTAGCTCTGTGTTTAACTGGTAATTACAACTACAGGAGGGAAGGTAGAAGATTCAATTTCGTTATTTTATTCAAAATGTTTGTGTTTGTCAAAAAAATCAGTATGATTCTCAAGAGAAAGAAGTCCTATGAAGAATGCTCAGACCACCCTGATACATTTCATCCTGTCTAGTGCAGTTTGGTCCCTGCAGAACTGAGGATCAAACTGAGCCAAGCCTTGGTCACTATTCACATGCAAGTTCTACATCTGCAGCAAAGGCCACAGGTAAAATTACTTACTCTGCAATGAAAAAGGCCAAACCTTTCACATACACCTTGGACTAAGAAAACACATATGGACAGTTATAAAAGTTCAGCTGATGTAAAATAATTCTGCTAGAACTCAAGAGACAAGAAAGAATTAATGAAAAAAAGTCATGTTAAATGGATCAACTGAAAAGGACAAAAGACAGCTTTTATTCCAGGGTTAAAAAAATACCAGTCAGGATTACTGAGCAACAATCAAAGTACTGGATAAACAAAGACTCAATGTTGCAATCCTTTCCTTAGGATTTTTACTTTAACCTCTTCAGTGATGGAATTTACTGATGAAAGCATTATCTTCTGTTTAAATAACCAGGGTATAAAAAAAACTCCAAAGGCAAGTTCAGAAGTGGTAAAGCTGAGGCCACCCGGGCTTCTCATCACATGGACTGCCTGCAGGTCTATTTCAGTTTCTCCTCACCCCCAATTATACTTCTGGACACACATTTGCCAACCTTTTCCTCCAGGCTGCCAAGTGACATCAAGGAAAACACCAAGACAACTGGGAAGACAAAGTCCAGTCCCTGGAGCCTTTCCCTGCTCTGTAACAATACACAGAAGAAGCAGAAGTGACACCTGCAAAGCTTAGTGCTCAGCCCTTGCAGCCCAGCACCAGAAGCTTACCTCACCAACCTACATCTACACATCCTAATAAAACTATAGCAACCTCCAATGGTAGAAAAGCAACTGACTGCTTTAAGCTGAATTTAGAAAAGACTCTAACAGGAAGATGAAAAACTTCCTCCTATGATCTGCATATGCCCTTTTGCTTTTCCCATTGTAGTCTGTTTCAAGCCAGACTACAACCTTTGCTAAACAGTTGTTCCATTTCCTGCCATGAATCCACTTGGCAAATGGAGTTAATGTTGCCCTACTGAGTCTCCCAACATACTCTTTATTCTATAAATTTTATCATGTTTTTCTAATAAAAGTCAAGAACAATATTAACAAAACAGTAATGTATATTGGCTTTTAGTGACTTACAAGATGTGCTGATTTGGTGCAGAGAAATGTCACATGAGAGAGAAAAATCACATTGAAATACTTATAATTTGAGGCATTCATTAATCCACTTCTTGACATTTGCACCTCAACTCATTCACAGCTGTATTTTCAACTGGAGGAATACAGCATTAAGAAGAAGACAGATGATGATACTGAACATGCTGGCAAGGTCACATAAGGACTATGAAACTGCCTCATGACAGTCACTGGCAAAGATTCAAGCATCTCCCGCAGTCTACACTCAGAAAAATAAAGAATGAAGTAGAACTTCATTAATCAAAAATGAAAAGGGGAAAGCATTTTTGTAGAAAAACGCCACTAAAATCAGCAGAGAAAACACATGTATTAACCATTTTTCTTTCTGCCTTAACAGAATGAAGAAATATACAGCATAGTAAATTCATCTCTCCTTTTGCATCATTATCACCTACTGCTAACACAGAAATGCAATTTGGGTGAAAAACCCCAACATGCTAGAACCACATCAGCTCTGAATATTAATTAAAGTTGCTTTCCTCAAACCAAGAACATCTAAAGTTAATTACCACCACTGACCTGAAAATCCAGGAAATATCAGAGTTTGCAACTGTAGACAACTGTACTATTAGAGTATCATTGAGAAATTAAACAAACAGCAAGGAATCTTCTGCATGTCACCAATGTTTTTCTCTTATGCTAGGAATCTATCACTACTCCACCCATTTGATAGCTCATTCAGTTGTGTTTCCATTCCTGGCCTCCATCCATACCACTCTCCATATCCAAAACATAGTAGTCACCAAACTCACTCTGCAGTGGTATTTGCTAGGACAGGCACAGGGTTATTCTCATCCTTCACAAAATGGTTATCTGAACATCTTCAGCAGCTGAATAAAACAGAGAAAGTTTCCTTCATAGTTCTCAGAGCTTTTCCCAAAATGGTTATGGACTTTGACTTAAGGAACCACTAACAGCAAACTCCTAAATAAGCACAGATTTAAATTCTCAGATGATTACTCCACTATCAGTGAGAACTCAGCATTTGGAAGCATGGTCTTACATGTGGACAAGCACATGAGCTGCAGCAGATACACTACTCTAAACCAAAGCCTGGAAATCCAGAAGAGTTAATAATGCAAACAATTTGAGCAAGACCTAGATAACACTTGGTTGCCCTTAATGTTAGAACTAGCACCTTCTAAGCCTGCAGTGAGAACATCTGCTATGAATCAGTGGTCAGTACTGCAATCAAACATGTCTAACAAGAGCATAAGCCTACAGCCCAAAGGCATTCAGTATTTTCAGCAATCACAGTAGCATCTGGGAAACTTGTACATCCAGTGCACTCCTATCCAAGGCTTAGAGAAGAAAAATTGAAAATGCTGTCAGACACAGAAGGTAGGAAAAAGTCTTGAACAAAAATAGCAGGAGTATAAATCTAACTTTCAAGGTCCAATGTTTGATTTGGTAGCAACAAAGTAAAACTAAGCAACTAGAGAGGAAAGAGAAAAATTAAAGGAGCACTAGCTGTCTAGGGCAAGTGAATAAAATCTAGGTCTTATCAAACACCCTGTGTCCTGATTGCTTCCCCAACTTCAGAGCATGACACCCTTCTTTCTGAAATGGTTGCAGCTGAAACACTGGCCTAGACATCACATCAAACACTTATCTCAGCTGCTCAAGCTTTATCTCTCAAGGGAAAAGACAGCCATGAAGAGAATTACAAAATCATCTGGACTGGTGAAGGCTGCACCACAGCATGAACCTCACAGCTCAGTCACACTCAAAGCATATTTGGCTCACATGTCCTCTACCCAATAATCTCCTATGAAGCATTACATGACAGCTCCATAGACAAATGAACTTCTGAACACTCAGTTCAGAAAGTTTATCCAGAAAAAACCTAAACAGTGTCATTAATCTGAGTGGCATAAGGAGAGTTTTTCAGCATTTCTGAAAAGTGAGACTTGCATGTGGGACAAAGTTAAGGGGAGAGCCAAGATAAGGACAAACAGTCAATTCAAGTATGATACAGAAGCTGCAACACAACATTGCCCTTCACATGGCATGATTAACAAGTACCAAACAGCACTTCTAAGACGTTTAATATGCAAACATAAGTACCAATTTTAAGCAGTATGAAATCTTAACAGGGAGACTACTATTCTTAGCTGGTTTTGACTAACAAAGAAAAAGGTATATGTAATTTTATGTTTCAAAGTGTATAACTTTAGCTGAAACATCACCTACTGGGAATGGCTGGGCCTGGAGCTGCCATGGTTTCTGTGGGTTCTTTCTGGGGTCTGTCTTTTCCTGGGTCTGCAGCAAGGTGAGATGGGATGGACAGCGGAAGCACAATAGCCACAGTTTTTCTCTCTCTCCTTCCTGTTCAACAAGGAAAGCTATCCCTCAGTTGGGCAGACATCACACATCTTGACATCTTATTACACATACCAGTTCAGAGCAAGGTGGACTTTGCAGCACAGTAAGTGCAAAGTAATAAATACAAGAGTAAATATACAGCTTTCTCAGACATTTCTGAGCCTCCCTTCTCAAATATACAAGTTTTCTTCACATTTCTTCAATGAAGGAAGTCAGTCTTTTTGCATTGAAAGGGTTTGCAAAAGATCAAGTCTTGCTGTCTCAATTCCTAACCAATACAAGCTTGAGTCGTAAAATGCAAGCTGAACAAAGCCCAGTGCTTTTAAAACAGACCCAGGCAGCCCAGTGGCTCACATGAGCCTGTCTCCCACCCTCCCTATTAAAAGAACTCCAAAAGACACAGAGCAGTCGAACAGTTTTTCATCACTAAGTTTACTTTCCTATTGGTAGAAAAATTTACGGTTAACTCCATAGATACAAAATCTGTGATTAAAATTTAAGCAAGGGTATTCCAAACCCATGCAACCTCCTCCCTGCTTCTGCAGACTGAAGAGACCAGCATCCAATACAGGAGGCAGGGAACAACACACCTAAGTTATGACATGTTAATTATCAAGAGAGAATTAATAGAGGGTTTCTTTCCCCCATATACACAACAACATATTCATTTGGCACCCTAAAGATACTCCCACATCTGATCATGCACTAAGAACAGATCTATTTCCAGATATAAGTTCTAGAGGAGATAGAGGGAGAGTAGAATAAGTTGGAGGTATTTTAAACAAAGTTACTACCACTAGTTCAGGGGTTAGTAAATCAGGTATGTGTTCAAGCTTTGATGTTAGTGTCAGGCAGCAGGCTCTTTCAAACTGTGCAGGCAGAAGACAGGTGCTATGTTGGAAGGCAGCATGTTCCCCCTATCAACCTAAGAGGAACGGCTGGCAAGCAAGATAAAATAAAAAAAAATCCAAGCAAAGGTTTTGTCTTTTGTGGAAGACAATAAATATCCCCATCTTTTAAGTGCTAAGGGGTTTAAAGTCATAAGAGCAATTCTTAGCCTTTCTTTGCACTTCATATATCACTATATACACACTGTAAACTGAATTTCATCAAGTACCATGCTCACTATGGTGTGCCTTGGCTGCAGCTTGCACATTACACACAGCCAAATGGAGAGTTACTGATCTAGTGAAGTGCCCCCCACGCAAAAGAATTTTTGATTTCTGGTTCAGTTTAATCATAGGTCATGCTTAGATTCCAAACAAAATGAGATTGGGAAGGATTTGCCCTGGGGTTCGATAATGCTGGTCAATCTCCATCCAAAAAAAAAAAAAAAAGNGTAAGCTTGGTAAACTGAATCATAACATGCTTTGACTGCTGGCCTAGAGAGTTTTTTTCTTATCAAATGTATTACCAGGATTTTGTCCCCACTTTGAGGCCTCGTCTGTAATGATCCCTTCTTCCCTGTTGTGGTTTGTTAAGCCAAGCACTTTGTGCTCCTTCCACTCCATGCTCACCATGTTTCCCACATCTTTACTCACAGTAGTGGCTTTCAAGTCAATGCATATCAATTCATTAATATCATTTCACCTTTGCTCTATATGCAACACAAGTGCCAAGCATCAAGAAAATATAACCT
>VZTB01009270.1:23677-53595 GCA_013397245.1 Thryothorus ludovicianus
CCCGGGGTTTGGATAATTCTGATCAATCTCAAACAAAAAAAAAAAAAAAAGTTTCCAGTCCTATTGGTTTAGTTATGACTCTTTTGCTTTCTCCTTCCTGGAGGTATTCCTAATGTCTTTCCCCAAATAACTCAACTGCTTGTTTAGCTGGGAAACTATCCTAGTAGCATGAAACAGTTTTTCTTCAGCTGGTAGGTGACATCATCTTAATGCCTTTCACATGAGAAGAGAAGCACAAACTGCATCATCAACACGTGTCCAGGTTGTTTCCTCACCGGGTAAGGCAAGAGTCCCACAGGTTAATCCTTGTGTCGTACTAAGGCTCTTAAAACTCCCACTGCACTTAGGAAAAGACCTATTTACCCTTTGGTTGATTCCCACAGAAGTCTGACTCAGTGTCCTGCCTCCCAACATGGCTACCATGTCCAGTTAAGGAGAAGCCTTGTCACGAGGTGGGAGATAGAGAAGAAGGCAATGTTGTACCTGAGCCTATTGTATGTCCAACGGAGTCAAAGGAAAGAACCACTGAATCTGTAACACAAGAGTACAAGTTCATTTTCCCCTTTTTTTTCGGCACCATTTCTTGCTGTAACATTTTTTTTTTGTTTTTTTGCTTAAGCAATTCCTTGTGCTCCCTTCTGCCAGGAAGCAGAACAACTTCTTCACCTACCAGACAAAACAACAGACACCTAGCAAAGGCAGAACAACAGAGTATGCAACAAATCACCACGCCATTAACCAGTGAAGTAGCCACAATTCACCGAAAAGGATTTCATTTTATGTCTAGTAAGCTTGGTAAACTGAATCATAACATGCTTTGACTGCTGGCCTAGAGAGTTTTTTTCTTATCAAATGTATTACCAGGATTTTGTCCCCACTTTGAGGCCTCGTCTGTAATGATCCCTTCTTCCCTGTTGTGGTTTGTTAAGCCAAGCACTTTGTGCTCCTTCCACTCCATGCTCACCATGTTTCCCACATCTTTACTCACAGTAGTGGCTTTCAAGTCAATGCATATCAATTCATTAATATCATTTCACCTTTGCTCTATATGCAACACAAGTGCCAAGCATCAAGAAAATATAACCTCTATACTTGATACTCTTCTATTTTTCAATCCGGAAATCACAACAATACTTTTATCCATGACTGCAGTGACAACTCTTGCTCACCAGTTAATGCCTGACACTTTTAGTCGTTGTTTCATATGATGGGGCACCCTTTGCTTCAACTGTGGTTTAAAGATCTTGGTTTTTATATAGGCAACTTGACATTTGGCCACACAGAAACCCTTACTGCCTGCTTGCACTCAGCTCACCCATGATCCAGACCCCTTTAAGTCATTCATTTTCCTCATATACCATCCTTTCAGCCAAGAATCTGTTTGCAAAATTATCAGTAATGATTTGATATTCTGCTCCAACTGGAGTTGCATTATGATACCATGCTCAAAAATGGGGCTTTCCTCCAGCTTTATGCTTATTTGAGACAGATCAAGATTTATTTTGGTAGTAAGCCTCCTGGTTTGCCATGTATTTTCATGGAAATCCTAACTGAATGAGAAAGACTACCAAATTCTGTTCCCCTACCAGTGGAGTAGCATTGGGCCCAGAACTTAGGAGACAAATTGCCAATGGGCAAAACACAGAAAAGAACAAACCACCACAATAGGATTAATAATTTTATGGCCTGAGAAGCTTTAAACTGACACAGCAATAGCTGAACTGCCTTTCATCTTCACCTAAATGAATAGACTGAATACTTTAACATTTCTCTTTGTCACTCAGGTTTCAGATGTGATCAACTCATCACACATCCTCTGCAGCACCACAAAGGCTGCCAAGGTGCAAGCTCTCAGTGCAAGGCAAAAAGCTCAAGCACAAGAAGTCATAGCCTGCTGAAAAGAGTTTTACCTCCTGCTGTATCACTTGAAATTTAGGCAGGCTACAACCACAGGCACTGGCAGTTACCATGTTAGAGCTGAAAATAACTTGACACAGGACTGAGCCCTTGATTTCTCTTTATTTTACATTATTCTGGTGCTTACTTTCCAACTGTTAAAAATGCAATAAGAAACTGCTAATTTTCAAAATAAACACAGTTGTTTTAATAAAGGACTGTTAATTTGACTGGGTTAAAAAGAATTTAGAAAAAGAAGGTCTGTGCTGTCTCGGATCCAGCACCATGGCAGTAACATTAAAAAAAACCTAAAAAGAAGATATTGCTAGTCTCAAAACTTACTCCAACAAAAATAAAAATCCATCTGGACTTAACAACTGTATTTCCTCTTTTGGGAATAAAATTCAGACATCATTATATTATTCTAAATAGCAAGAAGTTTAATTCATTTTAACTGCATTAACTTCATTTGCCATAAATTTTAAAATATCTCTGTGGGGTTCTACTTTTAAAAAAACTGTTGAGATTTTTATCAACATAAAGTACTGCTTTGTAGTTAATGTCAAATTTAAAAGCTGTTAATTTTTCTGAAATATATTTTGCATTAAAGCACTGCACATGAAATATTAGGACTCATCTAAGAATGGCTGAAAAGCACTGCAAGCACCAAATTAATAACATTATTGCAACCCACAAAAATAGCACAGTGTTTCATTCCCTTAACCAAGAACATTATCTTCTTCATATAAAAAAACAATTTACAAGCAGATTAAGAGCTCCCTTTTCCAATCCAGTCCTTCATGCTACTATTAGTTTCAACTAATCAAATTCACCGTGAATAATCTGTATTAGAGTCAACTCCCCCTAGACCTCCAGAAGTAATTTCACAAAACATGGATCTTTATTAAAACACTGTGTTTATTTCTGGTATTAGCACTCCAAAAGTGAAGAAACTATAAACCTGAAGAAAGCTAAGAAGATAATAACATGTCACCTTTCTTCTCCCTTAATAGCTACTCACATCCAAATTCAGAGCTACAGGTTATTTCTGTCAAAAGTTGATGGAGATAAGCATTTCTTTAAAGCAAGTCAGATTTATTTGCAAATACACTGAGTTCTGCTTCCACAAACATAAGAAGAAAAGTTTCTTTGCTTCTAATTTCCAATGTCTTCCAGTCATTGTCCAGTTCAAAATCCTCCTGAAATTCTAGGGGGTCTGGTTTGCTGAGACAAAGTGGCAGCTCTGTCTGTGCCCAGTGCCTTTCCCCAAGCCTTGGAGTGTGCTCTACCTTCCAAAGGCAATCTTCAAAGGCTTTATCTTTCAAAACTTATGAGGACACAATGTAAAACAAACCCACTCACATGCACCCTTGCTTAGGTGCCAGGAAGTGCTCGTGCCTGAAGAAAACGTCCCCAACCTTTCAGATACCCACTTCCATAAATAAGCTTAAATGTTTTTCCTCCTTCCTTAACTAAAGGGCAGCCTTTATGTCTAAATCATGAAATCTGACACACATTAACTTGCCAATATGTACAGCTTTAAGGCTGCACACACCACAGTGCCAGTCTTTTACATCTGTTTTCATGTTAACTACAATCTTTTCTTCAGTGGCTTTAGCAGCTTAAAAAAGAAAAGAAAAAAAAAAACCAAAACAACAAGATATAGCAAAATCCAAATGTAATTCTGGATCTTATCCAATCCATCAGGAGAAGCAAAGACAGCACAAGTACTCACTCAATTTAGAAGGCACTCAGTGCCAGGAATAATGATGGCTGAGACTTCACCAGCCAGATTGCAAAGTTGCTTTGGGTCACATTGTGTCAACTTTGTGCTAAAGTTGCATTGGGACCAATGCTCTGGGTCACTTTCCCCTCACCCCCACCATCCAGCTAGAGCATCACAAATTGGACCAATATTCAAATCTGCTCCATCATCCCCGGCAGCACAGTGCTGTGCAGGGCTACCTGAATGCACTCCATCACAACCCCTTTGGAGCGTGGAGGAGTGTTGTTTGAGACCTGTTCCACTGCTGTGAAACCAACACCAGGATCCCACTTCATTCAGGAACAAGGAGGTCAAAGACAGACTCTGCAAAGACCCTCAGCGCTGCTCTGGGGATAATTTTAAACTCAGTTCCAACAATGCTCCATACAGGACCCAGAGCTGAACATACCTTCAAAGGAACACAACTGGACTTGCACAGATCTGCTCTGTAACAAAAAAAACAAAAAAAAACCCAAACCAAACAACCAAAAACGTCCAAAACCAAACCTCAAAAAAACCCCACCTGCAAATCTGTGATGGCTACATTTTCTGCTGCCACTTACACCACAGTCCAGCTAAGACATTCCGGTATGTGAATTTATTATATTTCAAGGCAAGGGATGCACTTCAAGTGTTGCTAACCCATTACCTGTCTCAGGACCTGGATAACTGTGCACCACACTCCCCTGACCCCAAGATAGGCAAATTAAATCATCCATCTTGCTGCATATATTGTGCACCTTAGCTCAGGGCATTTCTGGACAACAGACAAATATTTAACTGCTACTTGTAGCAGATTGCTGTATCTTTTCCAGTACTCAGTTTCTGAACAGAAAAGTAAATAAAGATTTGGATCTTCACAAATGAGTGATGATCCTGACCAACAAAGTGCAGATTTGTAGGAGACAGACAAAGCCACGCTGAAAAACATCTGAAGTTTCATACTCCATGCACTTCACTAGATCAACATTTAATGTGAGAACTCACTGAAGAGATGTATGGAAACAGCTCTTAAAAGCCCAATTGTGTCAAGTTCTTAAAATCATGTAGGAACAAAGCATGTATTGATTTCCAATACAAATACTGTCCTTACTTTGATTTCATCATTGAAGAAAATGCAATATACAAACCAAAAAACAAGCAGTGGCAACATAAAATGAGAACAGCAAATATAATCTACATTCAAACAAGAACTGTATATAAACTCTATGTTTACCTAAGTGCTGTTTCAAAATTTCAGTTAAGACTTTTATAGTAAGTCCTTCTGAGAAGCCACTAGCTTTTTATTGCTTTTTACAGATTCTCCCTGCAAGGATTTGTACATATTTGTCATAACCTATTGGAAACCAAAGAAGCTGAACCAATAACTTCTCTTATCTGGTTTTTTTTTGAGGGGGATTGTTTGGGGTTTTTTTAAAGAAAAAAAAATGCAAAACCAGACTTCAGCAATAAAGGAACTTCCCCAAGAAAAACATGATTGCATGCTGCTTTGGAAATGGTCCTGAGAAACCACAAAATGTCAGTCCCACTGGACATATAAGAGTTTAATAATAAAGGCTTAACACAGCCTCAATACCACATACCATTACAGCAATACACTCCCCAGGCCAAGCCAAGCAGGGAATACGAGAATACATCACAACACAAGGCTGTGATTTGGCACATCCTTGTTCAGGCACTCAAGCTCTGAGGTCTGTGTTGCTTTCTTATATGCATAATCAATGTCTCTCATTACATATGCCTGCTCTCCAGACACTCTGATGAATTCCTACAGAACTACAACCTGTATTTAATAACATTTAATGGAACTTTTACGTCCAGAGCTATATCAGAGACCAGTATCCTGAAGTACTCCATCAGCTGGCCTGGGGATGGCAACTGCAGTGACATTATCTAACAAAATTTTGATTCAGAATCAGAATGAAAAGAAAAAAATGAGGTGCTTCATTTCTATCACAGAATTAGAAGAACATCCTTAAGGGTCTGTCATTCATCTGTCTCCCTTTTTCTGCTGATTTCGATCCTATACTGGAAAGTATAGGATCAAACATCCCAACAGCCATCAAAATTAATTTCCTATTTGAGATCAATATTCTGGAATGTGACATACCAGAGAAGGAACATTTAACGCATGAAACTCTTCGTAACTTGCTGACAAAGAGATCAATAACAACAAAAACTATTCTTATGTTTCACCTAGTCAGGAAATGAAGCTCACAAAAGCAGTGCACTCTCAAAAAACATTCTACTGTCAGGATTCATTTGGCAAGAAGATCCACTTGGGACATCTCCTGCCCCAAAGAAAAAATATTTTTAATAAAACCCTCTTTTATCATGACTATGCAATATCATGAACACTGGTCAGTGCTGACAATTCTTATATCCAAAGAGTTGAAGGGAACTGAATAATTTCAGTTCTGTCTTAGAGATGTCACTTAGATATCCAAAGTATGAATATCCTTCCTCAGATTCAGTAAGATTTAACTGCCTGCACTTAAAAATTCCCTGACAGGGCAACCTTCACTTCCTAACACATTGTTTTGCATGCTGAAGATGGCTTTAGGGAAGGGCCAAGTAATTTTCCCAGTTTAATGACAAATGCCATCCTACTGACTCATTAAGTATCCTATTTTTGCATTAATGTTGGTCTCCCCATTCCCCCAGCTTAGTGTCTTTTGCTTTTCTAAGCTCCTTCTTCTACAGTGCCAAGGATTTTCCTAATTGACACCTTTTTTCTGATCACAGTGAGACGGCTCTGTGTTAAGGACACTGGTCAGTGCTGTAACATTTTTTGTACCATGGTTCAAGGATGTTCCAAGTGACTCATATTCATCATTTAAAACTCAAGGTACTAATTAAGACATCACCTAAGCTCCACTTCCCACAGCATCAGTGAAGGTCAAAGGAAACCCGCATAATACAACTCTTACTGGTAATCTCAGCCCCTTCACACGTACTCTGTCAAAAACAATCAGTAGTGCACCCAGGCTTAGGTGCCACAAGGAGTTATGATCTCAAGTGTATTGTTTGAGCAGCATAATTCTAACATTTTCAATATCTAAGATGAGAAATTACATATAAAGATGATACAAACAGAGCACAGGCACACTTCCTAATCACACATATGAGAGCTAATAAAGCATCAAATAAAGGGACTGAAAGTTTTGGCAAGCAAAACATATGTAGTTTCAGTCCAGTGCTGTCTGCAGCTGATAGGAGACCCAGGTTCAAAGTTCAAAACTTAGTCCCTTTATGGGAAAAGTCACTCAGCAATAGGACACATCTTCAGCAACAGGAAACGTCTGATTGTAAAGAACATTTCCATAGTTTAATAAATTGACTTAAAACAAAGCTGCACTAAATTTGAATGCCTGTCCTGCGTGCCACCCGGCTATATTTATTTTCGTACAGAGATGTGGGAATAGGACAATGCTTGTTGCACATAACATACCTGTGAGGGAAGATTCATCCTCATTTGAGAACACACATCATTGAGAGATACCAAAATAATGGAAATACCTCATTCTTAACACTAATTCACTTATGCACTGTACAAATTAAAAAGTTTCTGCATTGTTGCTCTAGTCACTATGTCTTTAAATACCATCCCCATTTACAAAGCACACAGTATTAAAGAAGGCCCATAAGTTCTCTCTTCGTTTTTGTGGCTGACCCAAAACACCCATTTTATTGACAGCTGACTTCACAGCCAAGCTTAGATCTGAACCCAAATTCCTTGGCCATCCACTCTGTCCAGACACGAGGTCCCTTTTGTGCAGCCTGGAGCCAGGCAGCCTCCACACCGGGAAACTTGACACAGAGTGCTGAGGCTCAGCACAAGCTCTGCAGCACAAGGGCAGGCACAGCTGGCTCTGAGTGAGTCTCTGCAAACTAAACCACAGCCAAAAGGCAAATTTTGCTATAACCCATGCAGCCCTGAACAAGTCCTTTGATTAAATTGTTTCTCATCCATAAAAATAAACAAGCTGATTTTTTCCAAAGACCTTTGGATAAAAGGCTTGAGAGCTAAGAATGGATATAGCAAAGTATTATCACTTGTCTGAAGAATTTAATGTGGCATCAAGGTCTACTGGTTACACTGTAAACAGAAAAGTCATTCTCTATCACCTCTCAATTTCCTGTCATTTAATTGAAAATACAGCCCACTTAGCGATACTAAACTTGAGAGATGTAGTAATATTCCTTTAGACAATTTTTATAAATTTCATGGAACCTAACCAACCTTTTTACACTTGCTGTTTTGTGCATTGCTCCTTTTTCATCAGGACGTTTGTCATGAAGTGGTAAACAAACTGAACAAGAAACAACACTCATGTTCCGAACAGATGTATTTTTAAAATGGTCTGAGCATGCCAATTTTCTTTATTCTGCAATGAATGAATGGAATGAAAAGATGTGGCGTCCTGCACCAGCTGGCAAATGCTTCAGAAGGATATTACATTGCTATTGTCTTCAGCAGTGCCCAAATAACTGTTTGGTGGCAGGAAGGGCTGGTATGTTTTGCTCATAAGATCAGTATTTATTTGGATCTACTGCATAACCTCACAGAGCCATGACCAACACAGTGCTCCACTGAGCATCAGGGATGTGCAGCTCCTCTGTGTCCACCTGGAGTAGCTCCCTACTCCAGGAGAAGGCCAACAGCACCTGCTTCTTACCCTGCACTTTCCAAAGAGAGAGGGACAGTTCCCAGAGACAAAGAAGGGGAGATCAAGGTGCTGCAGGCACTCAGTGAAGATATACTGGGAACACGACCCTAGAGAAGGTACAGAACTACCATAAAGTCACAAAAACACCCAGGCCAAACTCTACCAATAAAGCTGGTATCCAAGGGGTTCTTTTCTTGACAATGAGAAATCCTTTACAGCCAATCCCAAATAGATTCTCAGTATTTTAAGGAGCTCATTATCTCTTAAGCCAAGCCTCATATTTTGGTTTCAATTATTACTGTAGCACAAAGTCAGTCATACTCCCAAATTCCATAGAGGAACATGCAATAAATTACAAAACAGTATGATTTCTCTCTTTGAAGATAACAATCTATGTGGCAAGACAGAAAATGGGTACTGGCAGTTGGGGAATTACACAGCACAGAGAAAATTAATTCTGTATTTTCATACTGCAAAAAAAGTATATATTGTTAGTTTAGATACTATAAAACACAAAGTATTTGTAATTTGAAATAAATTGCTTTAGTCTTGTAGCACTTTTTCTAAATACAGACATGAGCTTTTACCTTAATAAAACACAGTTTGAGTTTTAAACTTACATATACTCACACAACTGTCAGAGACCTCTGGAAGGCTTGCACATTATTTTCTGGTTTACATAAATGAAGATATCTACACACAATTAATGACAATCAGGACAACAACTATTTTAATAGACTGGTCTTGGTTTTATGCCTACTGAGCCACTAGACTATTTTTTCCTCCCTTTCCCTCATATGCAAAAACCTTTTCCTTTTCTGAGCTAAGTCTCCTTTCTCAAAAGCAGAAGCACGAATACTTCCATCAAAAAATTCACATTCTTGAGTTTGTTTGAAAATGATCTACAACTTATGATATTTAGCCAGTGGTTAAAAGCTTCCCAAAACCTTAAAGCACACAACACCTGGCCCAACTACCACGATAACTGCCAACAAGGTCCTGTGTAGAGTTTTACAGTGAGATTTTTAATCTCTCCTGTCTCTGCTTGGAGCACAAACAAATCACAGGAAGGAGTAAAGTACGAGATATGAGCATAAAACTTCTGAATACAAGTGTTTTAGAGTCATCTTGTCTAGAAAATGACCACACTTTAATTTCTTTTGCATTGCAAGGACCTAGACCATTTATTAACATGAAAGGTGATGCTGAACAGAAAGTCCGAATGATCCATTTTTCACTCGTGTATTTTGCAGTTTGGGGCCAGGGAGAAGTTCATGGGAACTTGTTTAACAGCATTGTCACAATTGATTCCAAAATGTGAAGAGATTTCTGGCCCATCAAATCCTAAAAATTAGTATATTTCCAAAACATGCTAAAACTTCCAAACTAAAATTTTGATTTGAGAGATCCTACACAATATGTGATTTTATAGGTAGTGGACACACTCAGACAGATTTGGAACATAAGTTCTTCCCAAGCTGACTGGTTTGAGGAGCAATTTGTCTTTACCTTACTGACACATGAACTGGTCTACAAAGGGCATTATGCCTACACAAAAGCCTTCATCTCCTAAACCAAACACTGACACAACAAATCTAAAATAGAGGTGTTCCCAGAGTATCCGCTTGACTATGAAAGTGCCCATACTCAGAGGAAAAAACCAAACTAAAAAAGCCCTCAAAACAAAAACCACAGTAGCTGAAAAGTATGTATATTCTCATTTCCTATTATTTTCTTTTACAGAAGTGTTTGATTTTAATTTTTAAAGAATTCATCGAAACATAAAAAAAATAATCCAGAGATGCATTAAATACTGTCAGTAGTGTCTCATTTCCATGTGCAGAAATTGCAGGACAATGAAAAACTTTCTGAAATAGCAGCTGCAAGAGTGGAAGTTGATCACCACACACAGCACCCAGGCCCTGGACAAATACAGCTGGAGACAATCTAAAAGAAAAGTGTTCTTCCTATCACATCACATAGAAAAATACAATGAATCCCTTTAAATTAGCACTTGGCATAGAAAGAAGGCAGTGAGGGAAGGAAAAAACCAAAAAATAACCAACCAAAAAAAGCATTAAAATAATTCCAAGGCATCCAGAAGGTTAAATAAGAAGAAACATTAGTTCCAGTCTAGGATCAATGGAATTAACTGCTGAGCACCACCCTGAAGTGTTTCACAAAGCAAGCAAATCTTTTTTAAAAAAATAACTCATAGGGTAGTTTCGAAGTCAAGCAGTGACTAAAAGTCAGCAGCCGCTCTTCTAACTGGGAAAATGACATTAAAAAAATATGCCAGTCTCACCTCCAGTTACAAGAACTTCTACTGTCCATGGATACATTCTATCAAAAAGATCCTTGTCAGTCAGACTGAAGGTTACAGTGACACAAAGCTTGTGTGCAAAACTGGAATAGGCAGTAAAATATCAGAGGACTGCAGAGAACTACAATGCATCCAAACACAGAGTGACCCTATTCAGGAAAGCCACAATGTCTCTGGCATCTTTACAACAAGCAATCAAAATGCCTCTGGAAAACAAAACTAAACAAGAAAACCCATCCTCAAACCAGAAACAAACCCCCAAACAGTCCACATCAATGGACTACTTCAATGAAAATATCAAGACAAGGGATAAGCTTGCATAAGAACAGTGATCCAGCATCCAGCGTAGCAGCATCGCTGAAGCGCCAATTTGTTTTCTCTCGTTGAAGATCCTTTGAAACTGCCAACCCTACTTCACGAAAAGCTGAGACTTCAGAAACTGAGAGATGCCAAGAACAACTCCCTTTCTAAGTCAATTTCCACAAAGAAAATCTACTGTAATCTCAGAAAGACAAAACTTCCACAGCGCTCCACAACAGACTCCATTCCTTATTAGCATTTCCAGCCACCTGCTGAAGTATGCTTCCAGCCAGGATTTTACAGGCTCACTGGGATTCACAAATTTTAGGGTTTCACCAATTCTGGATTACTCCACTAGCAGAACTCGTTATAAAAGGCAACAGTCATTCTATTAACCTTATTCTAAAACAGCTGCCTCATCTAACACAACTTCATTGGACTGGCAAAAAAACCCAACAGCTTGATGTTGGCAGGTCTGGGATCAATTCCGAAATGGAAAAAGGCCTTTTCTTGGTTTGTGACAAGTCATCAGTGTTGGCAACTTTTTGGCCGTAAATTTGACTATGAAATTGCCTTTAGAACTGATCAGATGATAAGGAAAGAGAGGAGAGGATCAGGGGAAAGGAGATAGCAATGAGTAGGGCATTCCACAAATAAAAAATATTGCAGAATCCTGAGACAGCAGTTCACAAAATACAAAGGCCTGCTGGTCACTTGGAAAAGGCAAACTGCGTTGAATAGCTTAAGCTGTTGGGTTTTAAAGTCGGGGATTGTTTGAAGAGGAAGAGGTTCTTAGGTTTTATGAGGTTTTTAAACTGTAATAAGAGAGTGACTTTCTCAGGCTGGATAACCTTGACATTCCTTTGAAACCATACTAAAACAAACATCCCCACCAACTCTCCCAACCAAATCAAGAAATGGCAACACTAACCACAGTAGATGCTATTCAAGGCCATACACAAACCTCAGCATCTCAGGGCCAAGGACTCCATATGGAGAAACGCAAGCCAAAAGCAGGATTTAAGGCCAACTTCAAAACTGCACATATGTAAGAGAACTGCAACCACTTGAAGATCCTCACTGCATCCAAGCAGCTCGTTATCACCAGCCCCAGGCCCACAAGACTTTAGAGAAGGAAATAAAGTTATCAGTTGCAGCAGAGCACTTTCCCACAGCTGGTTTTAATTAAACTAATTTGGCAGTAGTGACTGACAGCAAGCAGAGCCTTCCCAAATCACTTTGCAAGCGTTTTTGCCAGCATATAACTAGAATCTGTCTGAGGCACAGCATTTTAGAGCTGTGTATCCACTCTCCTTTAAAATCATCTGGTACAGCCATGGCTTACAGGTAACAGGAACCACTGTTTACAAATAATGGGGCATTGGGAGAAGATGCAGAACTTGAGGAAAGGTATTGGATAAATTCCACTGAGAAAACCACTCCTGAAAAGGCAGATGGATCACTTGCCAGAATCCCATCATACGTTGGCCATACCAGTGATACATGAAACCTACAAATGATCACATGGATGCTGAGGAGATTTTGGAGCTTTAACAAACAGAACAGCCTATATAATTTCTAGGCTAGTTGTGCAGTTTTTCTTTTGTGGATACATGCAAGATAGGGCAGGTTTACCATGAAGAAATGCTTTGGATTATACCATGATGTCAGAACAATCCAGGGTATGGCCAGACTGAGCAAATTAAGGCCCCATTAAGGGAATGAGAAAGGATCTAGAAAGGGAGTAATTTTAATGACATCTAACTACATGGAAATTTTTTCTAAGGTAAATCTGTGAACAGTAATTGGAGTGGGAGACACTAATGATATCAGTACCAGCACTGGTACATGGGACCATCATACGTAAGGAACAAATAGATCAATAAATACAAGTCTAGAATGTGTAAAAAATGAAAAATTAGCCTTCTGCAGGAACAATTAGCATGTACCCATACCTGGTCTGTCTGGTTCACTCAAAGTAAGAATATCTGATACAAACACTAATTCAGATTAAAACACCAACCTGGCCAACTCCAATAAATGCAGATTGCTGACACTAAAGCCAGGGAAGCTGCCAGGAGCCAAGCCTTAAGTCGAAACCAAGGCAAAGGAAACAAAGAAAGTTGTGGGATCATAAGTCTGGGCTTCACGAGAGCAGAATTCAGGGACCAGCTTCAGAAAAACCCACAGTATATAGGCCTTGGGAGGAGACTGGTGCAGGAGAGTTTACTCATTTTGAAGACTGACCTCCACCATGCTCAAGAATCATAGAGCCAATGTGCAGAAAAGCAAGCAATGGTACCAGGAGACCCACATGGATCAACAAGGAGCTTTTGACAATACTCAAATATAAAAAGAAGGCACACAAGAGATGGGAGCGGGGTCAGGTGTGCGGGGATGAATGTAGAGACACTGCCCTAGTGTGCAAAGACAGACTTGGGAAGATCAAATTCAGCCTGGAGCTGAAAATAGTCAGGGACAAGAAGTGCTTCCACAAGTAATTGAGCAGTAAAAAGAAGACTAGGGAAAAAGTGGGCCTCCTGCTGAGAAAAAAATATGGAAAAGGCCTGGAGAAATGGGCAGGCAGATCTCATGAAGTTCAGCAAAGAAAAATGCGAAGTCCTGCTCCTGAAGAGGAATAACTATGCCCTGCAGGCTGGGTGCCAACCTACTGGAAAACAGCTTTGCAGAGAAGGGCCTGGGAATTGGGGTGGAGCAGCTGAACCGAGCCAGCAACATGCCCTGGTCACAGAGGCAGCCAACAGCCCCCAGGGTGGGGGGACCCTTCCCCTGGCTCAGCACTGGGGGGGCTCTGCTGCAGGGCTGGGGCACTGCTGGGCTCCCCTCTGCAGACACACACTGGAACACGACCAGCAAGCTAAGATTGAAGGATTGGAGCATCTGCCACAAGGGGAGGCTGAGAGAGCTGGGATTGTTCAACTGAGATTGTTGAGCAGGGAAGGCTCAGGAGGATCTCAGTAATGTAACCTGATGGGAAGGATTAAAGAAAACAGAGATGGGCTCAGAGGTGAGGTGCCCAGTGAAGGGACAAAAGGCAATAGGAACAAACTGAGAAGCAGGAAATTCTGGTTAAACCTAAGAAAAAACTGTATCTGTACGATGGGGGTGCCTCCTAGTTACAAATATTTTGTGACTCTGTGAAACACCCATGTGTTCTAAGTATTGCTCTTAGGATTTTAGTGCGAGTACTGCCCCTCGATTGAGACTGCTCCAGAACAAATTAAATGCAGAGGAATCAAATGCAAAAAATACAAACCTTCCAGTCTGCTGGTAATACTGTGCCAGGCAAAATTTCTTAACAATGCCTTAGAAAAGTGAGAATTCAATTTATCCCAAATAGAGCACAGGGTAAATCTAATAAGTACAAGGTTAGGGTTCACTTACAAAGAATTTCCTTACCAGTACAATGAAATATATTGTTAATGGATACTATTCGAGTCCAGGAGTGAAAATCCAACGATCCTGCTGAGGTCATGATTATTACCCATAATAAACTGGGTTTTACTACTGGCTTTCACTAGAGGAGCAGCCAGTTAAATACAATGTGCACACTGGACTGTTTTGGCCAGGAATTGAGTTAGAAGGATCTGGGCAGTTTCTCTACAATTCTTCAACATACTCAACATGACTGAAGTGCCGTGCACTGACAAAGCCCCCTATCAAATTCCACCCCTCAAAAGATTTCAAACAGGTGGATTATTGATGTCCTGCATTCTGCTAGTGAAAATTTACACAGCTTTCCCACCACAGCCCCAAACAGTGCACTCCCCTAGGCCTCCTTCTTTGAACCACCACAAGGGCTCCCTTGGCTGAAAGGTCAAACTGGCAAAATGCCTTTCCATTTTGATTTTCTGCTGTTTTGCAGTAGGCTGGCATTGTTTGCCATGCCATCAGTCAAACAGAAACAGCTAGCTCAGAGTAAGCTATAGAAATAAGGGTTACGGTTGAAGCACAAAGAATGCAAGAAATATTTCAAAATACAGTTAGAGCCAGTGCTAGCTAGCAGTGCTTCCTGTAGCCAAAGCCCAAAAGCACATTAATACCTTTCTATCCACTCCTCCTCCACTGTAGCTCTATCCCTACCAGGCATCTCGTTTTCTGCTCCCAATGGATTCCATCACTAAAAGCTACCTACTATCCCAGAAACATGCAGAAGAATGAAGACAGGTTGGGAAAACAGTTGTTACAGCCTATTAATATATTTTTCTTTTTCAAGCCTGTCTACATAAGGTCTTCTCTCAATAAAATCATGCTGCAGTACCTGTAAAATTATCCATGAGGACAAACCATGATGAGAGGTGGACTCAGCACATGAAGTGAGTTTGCTACTATACCTACTATATCCTGTGCCTACAAGGAGTGTTTTCTGACACTGTGGCTTATCTCACTTTGCAAAGCAGAAAACTCCACTCACAAGGTAATTCTTTTTGCCAACTTAATATCGAATAAGCCCATACCAGAATTCCATGGAATCACAGAATATTTGGAAGGGATCTTAAAAACCATCTCGTTCCAATCCCCTCCCAAGGCAGGGACAACTTCCACTAGACCGGGTTGCTCAAACCCCTGTCCAACCAGGCCTTCAGAACTCCCAGGAATGAGGCAGCCACAACTCTCTGGGCAACCTGTCTCAGTGCCTCACCACTCTCACAGTAAATAACTTCTTCCTAATATTCAGTTTAAACCTATATGCTCAGTTTCAAACCAGTTCCATAAGTACAATACAGTAGAGTCAGAATATAGCAGTGACCAAACTGAAGGTGTCTCACTTCCATCAGGATTACCAATTCCAGCCTCAAATTAACACCAGCCTCAAGGCCACACAGGATACTTTGGCAGCAAAGCAAAATTTAGGATACTCTCACACCCTGTGTGGCCCAGCACATCACTGCAACTGCCCCCAGCACAGCTGTGCCACGACAACTGCTCACAGGGTGAGGGAAGGTGGAAAATTGGAAAAGTCACCAAAAGCAGTCCTTAAAAATGTTACTGTGTAGTCACTTAGAGTAGATTTACTGCAAAAATCAACACACTATGTAACTGTACTCTCAGAAACTTCGATTTGGAAAGCTCAGATCCTTTCCACAGAACTGAAATGATCTCTGGCAAAACAGTAACATTGCTTAAAATAGGGTCTTAAATAACAGCCCACCTGTTGACATTCAAATAAAACACAACTCTGGTGAACAGCAGTCAGAGACTGTGCAAGAATGTGGTAAATAAAACACAGGAGAGAGTAGGGCTGTCCAACAAGAGATGGAATAATTGCACATTGTCCCCAAACATTTACAGGGTTTTTTTATACTTTATCTACAGAAGAAAAACTCTGGAAAGTTCCAGCATAATCAACTCGTCAACTTAGAACAAAGAAGGAACAGTCCTTCCACAACACCGAAGGACAAACAAGTGGTATCAGAATTCACATCTTTGAAGAACTTTTTGTGGTAGCAAAACTAATAAGAGAGCATTCATAATTAATTGGGGGATTCTCCACAAAACTACTTAGTAAATTCATGAATGCATGCCATGAAGACGAGGTAGTGATCCAAAAACAGCTAATAACATGTCAACAGTTCCACTGAACAACATATTAGGAGCAAAAAAAAAAATTCCAAACTTGGTGTGAAAAATCTAATTTTTTATCTTGCACCAACAGTACCCTCTGCTGTTCCAAAGCTGCACTGCATAAGGTGACACACAGTCCTGACCATCAGAACAGTCAATCCATCTAAAGCACCTACCTAGCTTTATTAATTAATTATCTCACTTCCTCTAAAGATGTTCCAGATATATTGGTTTCTTCCTACTATGGAGCCAGGTTTAGGGTTGGTTATGATGTTAATCTGTTTATTGTCCCAAGACCCTCTTCTGTGATTAGGAAAAGACAGTTTTAGCCTTAAAAATCATTTTAAAGTTAACAAAAAGAAAATAAATTGAAGGCTATCCTCTAAGGAAGACAAGACCCAGTCAACATCACAATAATATTTTCTGGAACATTTCTTTAAAGTCAAACAGGGGTTTTAGATTTTAAAATCACTGTATCACAGTTTCAACAGCCACACATCAGAGAAATGCAAATATTCTACCACAAGGTTTTTCAAAACACAGATTGAAGGCTACACCCCATCTGGCAAATGGCCCCAGGGGAAACACACAGGAAGAGTCCTGTACTTCTGATATTCTGTGATAACCCAGCATCCCCATGCTGGAAGGACCATCACACTGCAGATGCAGCACAGCAAGAGCAGGAACAGGGAGGTGAGGCAGAGTCCCACGGGCTTCCCCGGTGATGAAGATTCCAGACCCATCCATGCAGAGTCACTGTGAAGCTCCAGCAAAAGCCCTGAACCCGAGGAGACACCACCCTCAGTGTCCAACTGATGATATTCAGCAGCAGAGAAATTCAGAAACTGAGTGTACTGCTGTTCTTCTCCCCTCATGTGGGAGGCAAAGTGAGGAAAGATAAACACAAACTGTATGAGCACTACAGGAGAAAAAATGCCCCCAAGTGTGATTTACAGCACAGGCATCTCACCACAGGCAGCCTCTATGAACAAGCACAAGGAGGAAAAGAATCAAGAGCAAGGAACACTCTAACTAGATTACATGGTTAATATGACCATGCCAAAATTGAACTGTGAATGAATACACTGAAGTGCAATCCAGAACTACATAAAAAANCCTCAGTGTCCAACTGATGATATTCAGCAGCAGAGAAATTCAGAAACTGAGTGTACTGCTGTTCTTCTCCCCTCATGTGGGAGGCAAAGTGAGGAAAGATAAACACAAACTGTATGAGCACTACAGGAGAAAAAATGCCCCCAAGTGTGATTTACAGCACAGGCATCTCACCACAGGCAGCCTCTATGAACAAGCACAAGGAGGAAAAGAATCAAGAGCAAGGAACACTCTAACTAGATTACATGGTTAATATGACCATGCCAAAATTGAACTGTGAATGAATACACTGAAGTGCAATCCAGAACNATTGACAAAAGGACACAACTTTGAACCTTCAAAGATGGTTTCACATCTTTCCATCAGAGCAGACTTAGAATCACATTTTCATACATTTTACAGCAACATGCCTTACAAGTCTGTGGTGAGTATACAAATATTTGATCTTGGCAAGGGAACAAAGTACTTCCGAGGGGACTCCGTGGTGTTGTAATGAGTTACAGAGAACAGCAAGCTGATCTGAATTGGCACCCCAACACTGAAAACCCCCGTGTCTCTGCACTGAAAAGCATCAACTAGAGTACAACCGCAAACCACATTTTTCTGTTCCTGTCATTCCAAAGAAATACATGCTGGAGCACCACACTCCAAGAAACATACACACAAGTCAGAGAGTATTTAGAAGTAACAATGTTTAATTTTTTTAAAAATTTCTCCATTAGAAAGATTATAAAGCCCAAATCTGAAGAAAAAAAGACTGCAAGAAGCTTAATACTAACCTAAAACTCACAAACACATGTTGAGGGAGAAAAAAAATTTAAACAAGAGAGGGTGAAAGTCAGAGAAGCTTGCAATTGACTTCATTGTGGTCAAAGTGATTAAGAGTACACATCGGGAAAAATCTGTTTAGAGGGAAGAACAATTAAGCACTGGGACAGATTGTACCAGTTTCCATGATTAGATTTTATAGAGTACTTATGACATATGTTTGAATAAGAAGATCTTAAAAATATTGTTTGTAAAAGCCAGAGAAAGATATGCTATAGTTCTTTCCAGTGCTATTTGCTACAATTTCCTATGAAGGAAAACATTTTGAATGGCCATTATTAAAATATACAATTTCTAAAACAAGCAGTAACATTTAACATCAGATAATCAAGAAAACACACAGTACTAGAAATCTAGCATATTAATCTATGCTTTAAAAAAGCATAGGACAATCATTTTTAAAATTAAATACTTACTAAAGTATCTTAGAACCTAAATGTTATACAGCAGAAAAGGAAGCTGCCTTGTACTTCCAACTCACTCCCTGTTGTTTCTTAATGCCAGTGAGGTAGCTGGACTAAATGACTGAGTGCCAGGAGTACAAAAATGCAAGATAATGGCACTGAGGTACATAACATAAATATGAAAATAAGTTAAAAATAAATACTAATTATGTTTTCAAAAGTTAAGTAATTATTTTGGAACTTAACACCATCCCTTTCTTACCTACAGACTGACTGCTCAGGACTGATAGTCTCACTTGCTGATATTATCCTGCTGCTGTCAGTGCTTTAAAAATAAAAAAAGAAAATAAATTTTCAACCATTTTTAGCATTAGGACACCAATAAGGAAGGAGGCTTCTGCTTTACGGCCAAAGAAACACTGTTCATCAATACAACCCAAGTCCTAAGAAAGTTACAATCACAACAATGAAACTCCTTTCTCAGAACAATTGACAAACATTCTTCTAGAAATTTGAGACTGGTTCAAACCTGTCCTTTAAGAGAAGCCAAAAAACATTTGCCTTGATGGAGAAACAACATGGAAGAAAAATTAAAAATTATTAACATGGATTTCTTCCTATCTTCAAGATGAAACTTGCAATATGCAAGCACCTCCACGTGTCAGAGCCCAACATTCAACACGCAATTGCAGGGGATTTATACCCTACATGATTCCCCAAACATTTTATTGGACCAGACAGACATTCCAGAGATGAGGCTTCACACTGTACAGGATGCAGGAAGGGAAGCACCCAGCAATCAATGCAAAATGAAGCCTTCTGGAAACATTTATCCCACTGGACATGGACAAAGGAAATACCACAAATAATGCTTTTTAATTAAAATGTGTTATGAAGTGTAAAGAGGCACATTCTAGGAGGAACTGATAAAAAATATTAGAAGATAAAATATCTTAAGAGTACTCTTACTTCTCGACTCCTACTAAAAGAAAAGAAATTATGGAATTTGTTATGGATTAGTAGCTTTGGAAATCTCACCTTTCAAGGACAATGATGGAACTGCTAGGAGGAAGAGATAACCACTACTTACTGCACAATTAATGAAATACCTCCAGTGTTCCTGTACCACAGATCTTGAATCAATGAAGCAATTCTTGGGAGAGATTTAAACAGCTGAGTGTGGATGCCTGACTGAAAAAATAAACTACCTCAAAAATGGCTTGGAAAACAACATCTGTGCTACACCAGGAACTGCAGAACTTGAAAAAAATTGAAGAAAGATGTGCAGAAAGTTGAAACATGATCAAATAAGCAATAAAAATGCTCAAAAGGATTAGAAAAACCAAACACAAGGGAGACTTTAAGGACACCACTCCTTTTGGATGTAACACGTTGCCCAACTCCCTCTGAAATGGGTTGCAAGCCCAAATTTATATTCACTTCAATAATGAACAAATCTATGTTCAACACTTCAGATATTTCCACATTTTTAGTCCCAATCCAGATGTGCCTATCATTAATAGCTGGCAGCAGCAGAAGTCATTAAAATACAGGAGTGTTCACACCCAATCCAGCTATTTTCAGAAGCTCTGCCTGCTCCAGAGGGAACCCATTCCAACACAAATAGTCCCCCTTGCAACCATCATCTTCGCACAAGTCCTCAGCTTCTGATTACACAGCAGCCAGTAACAGCCAGCCTCCTTCCAACAGTTCTTTGTTATTCTGAGCTTACTAAACAGCTGTGTGTCAAGCACTCAGGGCCTGAATTAGAATATTGCACAAACAGCCACTGCCTTTCCTCACTGACCTTCTCAACTGTTGAGTTCTAAAATTTCAAGAGACAGCCCTGATTACTTTGGTAATTAGTTCTCTCACTGTCTTCTGGTCTTCACTTTATACATACAATTATAAAAAAATAAAAAAATGTAGGCATCTGGAATACATATTCAATTCCCACTCTATCCTGCAGGGGAAGGAAATGACAATGGCCACAAGTTACAAATTAGGATGTTCTAACTGGACATTAGGAAAATTGTCTCTACCAGAGCACAATGGAACAGGTTGCCCAGAGAGGGTGCCTGGTACCTGAAGTCTGTTTTTCTACTCATCACTCTGTTCTATACTCCCCTAAAAGTAACTGCTTTTGGATTGGTCTCCTTGAGAAGCAAAAGGCCTTTGTGGCAGCAACACCAATACCTACATTGTTATTGTATATTCAACACATTCAATATTGTACATTCCACGTTGTGTCCCTTCACTGACCTGACAATTCTTCAACCAGCTCCACTACGAGGACCTCTAGTGCAACAAATGCACAAAAAAGAGGTGCTTGAAACAAAAGATGACATACCCAAAAGGAGACAGAATGGTTTAACTGACATAAAACAGCAAAAAGGTTTAGGACAACGGGTACAGGAATACCTAAATATAAAAAAAAAACCCAAACCACTCCAAATGACAATGAACCCTCTGTTCTACTACATCATGGGAGGGCTACAGACAAACAAGGGATTGTGTAGGGATTGTGCACATGATCCAACACCAGGGCACTGACTCAAGGCCTGTGAGGAGAGACTGAGGCAATGAGCTCTTTTTAAATGCTGAAGACAGAGCCTGGGGGAGGCTGAGGGGCAGCCTCCAGCACCTGCAGGCAGCTCCCCAGAAATGGAGCCTGGTTCCCAAAGTGCCGCGTGGTGGGACGAGGAGAGGCAGTGGGCAGAAGTTGAAATGAGAGGTTTGGACTGTTGGATATAGAGAGAAGTCTGTTCACCATGAAAACAGTGAAGCATTGGAAAAGACTGTACAGAAAGGTTGTGTGGTCTCCATTCTTGGAAGTTTACAAAACTTGACTGGATAAAGAGGTGGTCTCAGCTAATAATTGATGCTGCTTTCACCAGGAGGTTGGACTAGAAATTTAGCTACACTCATTTCAACTAGTCTTATCCTCTAATTTTGCAAAGTCTTCCTCTATTCTTAAAAACACTTAAGACTTTTTAAAGCTATTTTAAAGCTATTTTAAACCTGAATGAATTGAACATTAATCCATGTAGGTTTATTTTCCTTTAGCTTTACCATGTCTGGACGCATAATATAAGATGGAAAGGGTTATTTTTCCCACTCTTTACACATTACACATGTGGGCACACAAATGTGTGTACTGCAGTTATCTTTGGTAAAAGAGCTCTTTTTACTACTAAGTCTGCAATGATAATGGCTAAACGGAATCAGAGTGAAATACACAAATAATTCAGGTGGGAGATGCAAAAAACAATTCTGCTTTAAACAACAGAATTGAGATAGAGATTCTGAACATATTTGATATTTTTACTTCTGAATATGGCTAATTCTGCTATTTCCCAAGACTATTTCACAATCTCACCCTGCTGTGCTAAAATAAATCTACTTTCATCTTCAAGCTGACCTCATGTCAACAGTTACAATGCGCAAACCTAAGAAGTACAAAGATTAGTTGCTTTCAAAGAAATAATGTAGTATGTGCACTTAATCTTTCAGGTGCTTACAACATAGGAAACATTTGGAAAAGTGCAGCTTCAATTATATTTTTTTCCAAGTAAGTTCACATAAAGAAATTTAGTATCTGAAATACTATTCATTCTGCTTTCCAATCTGGCTTTCTACAATCTTGGTTAGTCACACATTCTCAGCCTTTTCCAACCTCATGAGAGACATAAAATTATTTTCTGAACCCAGGGCAATTCTTAAGAGTCTCATTATAATTTCTACCCAGAGTTAAACATTCACTACCCTGTCTTCTTAATCACCTTTTGGAAAAACATAAACAATAGAATACTCTGCCATTCATTTTGGGCAATTTTATCAAGCGTTTCTAGAAACATTAATTATCTCCTCATCTTCTTAACTCATTTATGTTTTAACTAGGCTTTAGGGGTGCTTTTTCAGACAACACCATTAGTCTGGAAGCTCAATACCATGTGAAGATGGTAACAGAAGCTCTCATAGAGGTTTGCAAAGTAGTCAGACAAGTTTATGTCTGAAAATCTTAACAGGCACTATTATGTAAAAAGACAACACACCTTTCTCAGGAAAACAAAGGTCACACACTGCAGGAAGATAGGAGAATAGGATGGGAGAAACAACAGTGCCTGCTAACCCTACTGTCAGTTTTCTGAGATATTCTGCTGCTTGTGCCTCTGGCCTGAGCAGGCCCAGCCATCCTAACATGAGACTGTTACCAGTGACGGAGGGGAAGAACTTACCTGTACAAATTTTGCCATGAAACATGAGAGACATAAACAACGGATACGCTTCTTAACACAAACCTGTCTCCCAAAGCTTTTATTTAACTTCTTTCTTTAAAATACTTAGTGAAACTAAGAGCAGTAGTTGTTTTAATAATTATAAACACGACATCATCACTTGTCAGAGGACTGCAGCACATTTTCATCTTCAGTTTCCATATAAATTCCATCTGATGGAAAGCAATTCAAATTATTAAATGTGTTTTTATTCTCCTCCTGCTTCAATCTCCGCAGAAGGATCTGCATGTTTTCTGGATCTTCCAATTTTTCAGGCTTAGAAGTATCCAGATTTTCCTCATGACAGCAACTTATGAGATAAGATTAAGTAGTAAGAACTTTTCTTCTCTCTCCTCAAATGGCAGAAGCCCTTTAAATAGAACAAGCTGTTTTGTAAATAAATGAAGCAACAAAGTCTGACTTCCTAAGAATTTTAGATTTGTCTATATTTTCTTCTCCCTGCAATAAGGCAAGCATGGTTCTCAAACCCTTACGTTCCTGTGTAATGTCTCCAGATTCTTTGGGCAAATACAGAATTTCAACTGAATGGAAAAAAAAAAAATCCAATTAGGAATGAAAAAATTCATTTAGGAAAGAACTTCTGAACAGGAATGTCAGGAGATAAAATCAGAAATTTGTCACACGATGGGATTTGATCAGATTATGAAAATAGCTATGGGCAACAGTAGCAGACTGTTAAATATAAGTGGATATAAATAGCAAGGTTTCTGCAAATTAAGGTACTGTAAAACCAAATGGCACCACGGAAGGTTTTCTTAATTTTTCACCCAGGTGATGGCAGCTGCCAGCCTGTAACTGCGAAGGAAATAGGAACGCTCTGGGGTTTTCTTTGTGGAGTTTTTGGGGGTTTTTAACCAAACATTTTTACCGCGGCCGTGACGTGGCGGGAGCGCCGGGCCTCTGCTGCCCCCGCGCGGCACCCGGGCGCCACTGCAGGCCCGGCCCCCTCATCCCTCCTCACTGCGGGGCCCCAAAAATCCTGATGTTCCCGCAAAAATCCTGAGTTAAGCACGTCGGTCTGCCCGGTATGGATTAAAAATAACATTTCCTAAAGAGCTGGTAGGAGAAGGAAGAGAAGGTCCCTGTATTTTCATACAATATCAGTTCCCTGGACCAATTCACTATACAAACAAGTTTTTTAGAATATCTGAATGCAAGCCAGAAGAGCAGAAACCTGCTTAGCCAGGAGCTCATAAGAAACTTTCCAGTATGGCAATCCCATTTCACATTACCTACTCTGTCATGTTATTTAGTCTTTACAAAGACTGAAGTATTTAAGTGGGGAAAAAAACCTAGGAGCACAGAACCAGGCAAAACACTTAACTCCTCACAGAAAAAAAAAATGCATGCAACATTTACTTCAAGTATGAGACATGATGTGCCTTAATAAAAAAAAAATAAAAATCACTGCTTATAGAAACAGACAAGTATAAAATGTGGGGAAAAAAATGCTCACAGAGGAAGAAGTAAAAATTTATTATATGGTCACCCTAGACATTTTTATAAACAGGTCCTTGAAGAAAGAAACTGTCCCAAGATTTGTTTACACTGAATGGGGACAAGGAATAAGTAAAGCTACTTAGGGGGTAATTCCCTTCCTGCAAAGGCACAAACGACTGCTGAGCAAAGTATATTCACACCAGTACAAAATTATGTCAAAATTAGCAATTAATACACAACAGCCAAGATGGTTTAGGGTTGTTTTTAAAAACCTTTTGACCACATAGTTGCATATTAAACAAAATCGAAGTAGTCCTAAATTCCTGAAATTGCATTAAAGGCTGCAGTAAGAAATTATCTTAGCTCTTTTTAATGCTGTTTAATGAAGTTTTCTAGAAATGAGTGAACTTCCCAGTATCAAGTTTTTTGCTCTTACTCTAATGGTAATTACTTCTCAATTGCCATTTCCTGAGGTTAATCATTAAGAAGGAATTCTGCATCAATACTGTATCAGAAGAGTGGTAAATCCACTACACAACAGCAGATTTCCCCAATCCTTCATTCATCCACCCACCCATCCTTTCACACAAGAAGTGTAATTTGCATAGGAGAGTACAGCATAAAGAGTAGTTAGCTCTAGTTTATAAGCTATTTTTAATTCTTCTTGGAAAAAAAAAAGTTTTAGTAACTACATCAAGAAACAAGATGTTCAAAGGTCAAAAAACACCAGCCCAAAGTCCCTCCAGATAATGGCACAGTTTCTATTCATAGAAATAGAAGGACAAAATGTTATATAATACAATAGGCTGTAATTATAAAAACAACTTTGTGGGAAATAAAATACACAGCGAGGAGAAATAATATATTGTTATACAGTAATGAAGCTTTAATATTTTTCTAATATGAATAAGGCCTCTTTTTCAATCATAGAATGGTTTGGGTTAGAAAAAACCTTACAAGATCATCTAGTTCCAATTCCTCCACTGTGGGCAAGGGACACCTTCCAATAGATCAGGTTGGTCAATGCCCCACCCAGTGGGATGGGGGATCCACAACCTCTCCAGGCAGCCTGTTCCAGTGTCTCACCACCCTCACAGTGAAGAATTTCTTCCTCATACCTAATCAAAATCAATGCATAAACCCTTCTTTCAAAATTTTAGAAATATTAAAATTATATTTGAAGCATTGTTAAATAAGAGGCAAAAATTAAAAAAAAAAATTAATCAAAATTAACACATTTTCCCACTGTAATTCAATTTGTACTCTTCAGGTTGCATTAACTCAGGCTTTTGCTTCTAATGAAGTACCTGACCCAAACACAAAAGCTCTGGACTCAAAGATAGAGAAAATAATGTTAAAATGAATGATCATGAAAAATCATAAAAGCCTTTCCATTGTTCAGATAAGGCACTTTTAAACAGAGATTATAACACCAGTGCTAACAGAAAAAAGCATTACTAATTTCCTAGGAGCTTAATGGAGAACCGCCCATGCTCCACTTGGAACCTGATAGAAATATGTGGGGCAAGTCTCAAAAGGCTGAAAAGTCTTTCCAAGTAAATTCACAGTAATTAGGTTTCTAATTTTACCCAGAGCATTAGTGATTGCTATGGTTAAAACAGCCTGAATTGTTTCGTTACTCCTCTCTTTCTGAAAGCTCAGTTTTTCATTGTTTGAGCAGAAATTCTAGAAGTTTAGTCTGCCTGAACATGTATATTTTTAAAGTTTAAACAGAAGAGCAGAGAGTCCTGTGCTTATATATGGAAAGTAAAATTAACCTTTTCCACTATAAAAAAAATACTCCCTGGTATTGAAGCAGTGAGAAAGCATGAAGTACAGGGCCTTTGATGGGGGCAAATCTGAGGGCTGAAAAGCCCCAAACCAGAATTCACAACAGATCAGGTTGCACACTTAGCTCTGATGGCACTTGCACAGATGCAGCTGAGGCAGCTTCCAGCAGCAACTCGCAGCAGCCACGTCACACCCTAATTACAGCACCTACGTCACTCCACCAGCACTGCCCATGCAGACCATGATTTCTTATCAATACAGTACTCTGAAATACTGCCTGTGTATTCACAAGCATCTGCAGATGACCTCTGCCCCAAGCAAGCAACCTCAACTTACTGCTGCCCTCCTGAACTACAGACGCAGAATGTGCAATTACAGCGAGTCTCCTTTGGCCAACTGGAATGAGATGAAAAACCTTGAGACCTTTATTCTATTCATAGCTCTGCCCTTGAGCTGCTGCATGACGTAGAAAAATTTGACTTTCCTGTGCCTCAGCTTCCTCTGCCTTCCTGAGTCAAGGTTATTCATCACCCTTCATCCTAAGAAATGCGCCTCAGTACATTTTTTATTAGGGTCTCTGAGTACAATTACAGCTGAGAAACAATATTTACATAGTATTTTATAGCTACACTGAGATTGATTAACCTGTAAAAAAAAAAGATGCAATTGCACTTAATTATTAACTTTGCAACACTGAGGGTGAGCCTTCAGAAGTAGGAAGCTATCAGCTACTTATAGGAAAACACAGCTTTTATTGATTTCTGTGCCATCTTTTTATCAATCCTCCTTTTAAAGCATACAGGCATTTGTCCATAGTGCTTTGAAAGAAGATACTTCTTGGAACATGCACACTCATTGTAGTTAAAAAAACTAACAGTTAATTTTTTCTGTAGTTATTATCCTTTTGTTCTGTGAGTGATTAAGGGGTACACTTCCTGCACTGCTGCAGCTCTGAGGACTCACATTTAATCAGTGTTCAAACATTGAAACTCACAGGGTAACAACTGGAAAAAAATGACATGCTGAGTAACAGAACTGAGTTAAAGTAGGAGGGATCCTAGGGTGATACGAAAAAAGTTAAGAAACATGCATGTTTATAAGCACTTAAAAATGGAAATAGCTGATTTTAACATATTCTGATTTTTTTTTTTAACAGAGCAAGAAATGCTGAATTCTGGCCCTCAAAAATATACATTTCCTGGATTGTTGAGGCCTTTGGTTACGCAAAATACCAAGAACTGGTTAAGAAGCATCCTGTAATTTCTGTACCTGGCCAGAATTTTGGCACTATCCTTACATACTGTTACTGCCTCAGGAAAGCAATGCATACAAGAGCAATATAATCACCCAGTGCCATGAAGAAGTAACCACTTGAAATCAGCTACCTCAGGTTCAAATATCTATTCAGGATATGCAGGCACAGTACAAATGACTTTTTGCTTGGATGCACAATTACATTCCTGCTGAAGTGCAGAAGAGATACATAATTCATAGAGAGCTATACCTCATGACCCAAGTGTACTTGTCCTTGCAAGTCATACCCAGGTTGTTTGGCTGTTTTACTGCCTCAGCCTGACACTGTGATGTAAATCCAGACTGCAATGACAAAAAATGAGATGTTATAGTGACAGCATTGACAGAAGTTAGCAAACAAGGAAAAATCGCCTCTGAAAAACATCCCTAAGTGTGACAGGCACAGTCAGAATCAGTACCAAGGCCACGCTCAGATCACAGCAGCAGTGGCTGTCCAACTTGAGACAAATCACAAATTACCTCTTTTGTCCCAATGTCAGTAGAATTGATGTGAAACAGAATTGAAATGAGCATGGAAGGTGCCCAAAGCCAGTCTGACTGTATCAAAGTCAAGGGGAAAAGTGCAATCTATTCTGTCAAATGAGTGGTGGGGGGCAGCTCCCATCGAGGTTGGCAATACCTTAATCACTACAGCCAGTGCTGCAATGGTGCAGGTGAGGGGTGGGGGGATGCACGGTGAGGAGGAGGAGAGGCAGAGAACCGCTCGCTAACACAGATGACACAGCTCTCACAAGGAGGTATTGTTTCCAGTCACAGTCAGCTGAGATGAATAAATCCTTTCACCTCTGAAAGCACCCAGCTGCAGAGCAATTGCTACCAGAGGTAAAGTGCTTTCACTGCAATGTACCTTTCCAGAATATGGAAAACTGCTGACTTTGACCTCTGGGAATCTGTATTGAAGGACACAGCTTCGGCTGCATGTAAGGCACTGAACACTGTTCCTTAGGAACACTCTCTCAATCCACTCATCCAAAGTCACAGGAACATACCCTTCCCAAAAATTTGTGGAGAGGCCAGGGAGAAAATGCACAAATTGAGCAAGTGAAGCGAGTGAAACAAACAAAAATCCCACTGTTTTAAACTGGGTAAGTTCCTTGATTGTACCCATCAGCTAAGAACACAAATGGCGAGAGGGGGAAATAGAAAGGGACTCAAATAGCATCAAGACAGTCGCTGTCAAGAGAAGCAAGAGCAACTTACTATTTCAAAATGCATAACTAAGGCCCAGCCATGAGCAGAAAGACGGAGAAGTATTCTAGCACCTTACTTTTTAACCTTGCTAAAAAGCCAGCACTGCAGAACTAAAACAGTAACCCAAAAAAGCCAAAATGAAGATAGCACAAGCACAGTGTTACAGCCACCCCTCAAGCCACAACATACTTAGGGTGCTATGCCCTTAATGGCCTTCACTAAATCTGCTCTTCATATGCTCCCAAAGCCAGAAGAGTGTTCAGGGAGTTTCCTCCTCTGGAGAAATCCCAAGGACAAGGCGCAGTTATACTTGCTCCCTCTCTCAACAGCTCTGTCATGCATCACTTCCCATTGCCCCTGCAGAGTTTTGTCTTGTACTGTTAACATTATAGCAGCACTCGAAATTCCTAGAGAGACAGCAGGGTCATAAAGTAATGCTGGGTATTTCACTAAATAAGCAGTAATAGATCAGAAAAAGAGGAGGCACTTTCATTCCCCTGTGCTCCTTGTCTGTACTGTGAAGTGCTGCTTTCTAAAAGACAGAGAGGCAGTCGTGAATTTTTGTCTTTTTTCTTTTTAAGTCTCACAAGTTCTGATTCACATTCACTGGGCAGACTGTCCCTTCTGTCCTGGTGGCAATCAGGAACACACACATCAGCTTCCAGCCAAGAGAGAAACAGCTGTGAAAGATACTGCCACAACTGAGTGTCCTGCAGTTGCTGGAGTTTAAGTTTAGCCATGCTCCTTATTCTGGCAGGCTAAGAGAGAGCACAAAGTAACTTGAGCATTGACAATTTCTGGGCACCAAATCCATTTCTTCCTGTGTTCTGCACAGATAAGAGAATTATCCACCACAGTTAGTACACTACAGCTTTAAGTTTCAAGCTAAACACAAGTGGAATACTTCAGCCCACTATGGGAAATCTTAGAAAAGTTAAGCTACTTTACCAGACAACTCTTGTTTTAACTTCTATTTTTACATCTTTGTTTCTAATATTC
>VZTB01009270.1:62769-93515 GCA_013397245.1 Thryothorus ludovicianus
CGGAGGAGCGCTGCGGCAGCGCGGAGGTGCGCGTGCGCGGAGCGCCCCCGGCCATCCGCGCGCAGCGGTGGCGCCGCGGGAGGCGGCCCGGACTCGCTTCCCCCTCACGGCCGCTGCCGGGCACCGCTCCTCCTCCAAACCCCGGCGCCGCTCCCCAGGCACGCCGTGGCACCTCCAGAGCGCTGCGGTGCCTCCGGGCATGGCACTGAGTGGCCCCTGCCAGCACTGCAGCCGCTGTGAGGCTCCGCATTGTCACCCCACAGCACCGCACCTTCTGCCAGCTGAGGCACCTCAGCTCCTGCCCGGCCGCTGCGCCCCTGCAGTGACACGGCACCGCCCGCCCTCCAGGCACTGCACTGAGTGCGCTGCGTCTCCCTTGAGGCGCTGCACTGCCCGCCCGCCGAGCGCCGCTCCGATGGCCTCGGCTCTGCCCAGCTCTGCCCTGCCAAGACACGGCAGCGCAGCGCTCAAGTTCTAGAGTCACTGCCCCGCACAGCACCCGTCCCTGCTGCACAGCCTGCCGCTACCTTCACACTATCCGGCTTCTGCAAACCCTCCCAGCGCTGCACACCCAACAAGGTCCTGCCCCAGCCCCTGCACGGCTCTGCGCCGCTTCCCCGGTGTGGCACAGCCTCCACCGCTGGACCACGCCAGCCTGCAACGCATTCCTCCCACGGCATTGCCCTCGTTCGTGCTGGCCCACAGCCCTCTAATACTCCTTAGGCAGAAGGCAAATGAGAAGCTCTAATATAACACCTCTCGGGGATAGAATGATAAAGGGAAATTACTGGTTGTGAAAGGGAAAATAATCTGAAAGGAAAGAAACCTGAAAGGAAAGGAATAAACCTGCATCTTTAGTGACCAGCCCAGTGACCCTCCATTTGTCACTGATAATAGAAGGAAAACAAAAAGTGATTTTATGGGAATCTTACTAAGATCATGTGCAGCATGGTGGCAGCTCTCACTGAGGTAAGCCCAGGTTCCAATGTTGAATGGCAGACACTGCCTTGAACAGCACAGAGCTGGCTGAGCACTGCCCATTGACAAAAGACAGTTGACAAAAGGCAGAGCTCCTGCTGGTCACGGGGAGAGCTGGTGGAGGCTCATACAGCCCCATTTTCACAGACAGAAACCCCACTTTGTGCTCTGCACAAATTAAGTCAGTGCAAGTCGGTTGCTATTGTGGCACCCACGCAGTCAGGCTTCCAGAGCTACCACGCTCCTCTGCAGAGAGACAAGGGAGACACATGTCACACTGATATGCCATTAGGCTTTTCAGATACCAACAACAAGTTCTAGAGACAGCACGGGAGACCAACAGACTCATGCAAGCACCTAGGTATCACTGGCACAAATATCCCTGTGAGGAGGTATGTGGAGAGGGGAAACAACCGCATCCATGCAGTCCTGTCCATCTGCAGATCTGCCCCCAAGCTGCTGCCCCACCAACCCCCAGCTCGAAGGGCTGACCTGCTCAGGATGCTCTCAATCAACTGAGGCAGCTCCCTTCCCTCCAGCTTCACGGCAAGCTGGCAGCCAGGGCTGGTGCAGGCAGCTTCCTCCTGTTGCCCCAGCTCACCTACCGGGCTTATTTTTTCCAGCAAATCCACCGACTCCTCTGCCCCATCATGTCTGGCTGGAGCCCACTTTTACTTTACAAACGCTTGCTTTATGCCTGCTCCTCTCTTTCCCTCTTCATCCCTCCATCTGCATAAGCTGGGTCTCACCTCCCTGCCTCAACCACCCTCGTCCCTGTGACACGGAGCTGCTGCACTGCCTGCTGCCACTGCGTCACATCTGCTCCAGCTGTCCCCAGGCTTCACCTAAACCGCCCCCGACCTAGCGCTCTCGAAAACCCCGCAGTGTGCGGGCACAGCAGGTGATCTGATTTCAGTGATGAGATAAGCGGGACCTAAATCAAGAAGCCAGATAGCGACAAGTCTGGGGCTTGCTCCTGAGCCTGTGTTTGTCACTGAGGAAACTCTAACCCCGTTATCAGGTGTCAATATGCTGCAAAGAGTCCAGGATGAAGTCACCCTTCTTGCCAGCTTGGAAAAAACTCAGAAGATGAGCACCGTGTATCTTGGAAAATCAGGTACCAGCACCTGGCAGCTGTTTGATGGCCATGAGATGAATTAAGGCAATGATTAGTGGAGTGATTTGGTTCAAGTAGCAGGACTTTAGCCTGAACATGTTCCTACTTAGCTTACACATTTCATTCGCAGGCAGATGTCAAGCTGGATGTTGCTAGGAGATAGACAGCAGGAGAATAATTAAGTCTGATTAAATCCTATCATATTGCTGCGCTGCTTTCCAGAATGCTCTGGAGCTTTTTAAAGCCAAACTGACCAAATGATCAGGCAAATGGTCTAGCCCATCCTGCTCAACAAAACCCACTCGCAGCAAACCTGCTGAGCCTGTGGCTACCCATGTGTCTGCAGAGAATTTCCTACAGCAGCACTGGCCACAATCTGGAGAAAAAAGGCTCTGGCAGAGGGCACAGCTGGTGGTTGCATTAGCAGGTAGCACAAAACAGTTAGGGCTGGTCACTGCTTGGAGCAGGCAGTGAGGAGTCCTACCCCTGTGTCCCTGATCCAGTGCTGCAGAGATGCTCATGTTGGACTAAGCATGATTTGGACACAGCAGAGTGACCATAAGCAAAACTTCCTTTTGCCCTTCTTTTGAAAGGAGCCCGTCTGGGGCGTGCCAAAATTGCTCTGCAAATTACCCTCATGTGCATGAGGAGATGCTGAGCATAACAAGGCATTCCCACTGAACTGACACCTGCCTGCATTTTCTTTCATGGTGGCTGAGCCATGCACTATATGGGGAGGACTCATAAATAACAGATACAAGTTATTATCCCACCAGTAAATGAAGGTAGACTGTAACTATCTGATGCCAAATACACACATCAGCCTCCAGGCTTTCTTCATAGACACTTCTAATCTCATTTTGTTTCTTTCCCCTATAAAAATTACCATTCTAATACTCACACTATAATCCTTCTCCCCAAATTAAATGTCATCAAATCAGACCCGATACTAATTAATGCAATATTTTATGATTAATTAAATACCACTATATACCACAGCAAAGATCTCTTTCAGTAATGGCTAGACAGAGATTACCTCAGCTGATGCACAGGCTCAAGGAATGCAATCTGGGCTGTAGGACACTTGTAGTTTGTCTTATCTCTCTGACCAAACTTGTTTCATCTCACACACTCATTAAGTATTAGTCTTAAATGCAGACTCTGAATGTGATCAGACTGTGGAGAACACTTTACATTTCTGGTGCTCTGGCTACTCTAAGAACAGAAATGTTAAACAGCATCAGCACCAGGCCCACACAAAACAAGTTAAAACGATCAGAACTTGGCTCAAAAATTCTGCCACCCTCCAGATGTTTTCAACAGCAAAGAATCACACTTGCCCCTTTGGGAGCAGGTAAACACCCAGAGCCTGCCTGATCGCCTCTCCAAGTGCTCTGCCTGACTGGACCGGGTTTCCAAGGGTCTTCCTCAGATGAAGTGACCCAATGGTCCTGCCTGGCAGGCAGCCCTGAGTGCAAAGCCCCTTGCCAGTGCCCCACTCAGCAGTTCATCTCCTTGCAGTAATTCCAATACACTATAGTTTCCAAGTGAGGAGGTAGACTTGAATTGAAGACAAGCATTGAAGACTCCCACTTTTCTGGGTCTGTTTCAGGAGTCCCTCACCCTCACGTTCAGAAGAGCATCCCACCTCCCTGTGTCTGGCTTCAGCTTGCAGACATACCATTTTATTCTGCCTTCTGCTTGATTAAAGAGCCTTTCAGAGCCTGGCATTTTCTCTTTGTGACACTACACATATGCTGCAAGCAAACCCCCTCTCATCCGTCTTTCTGAAAAGCTAAATATACTGAGTCGCTTAATTCTCTTTCTGCCAGGCTTTTCCTCCCACCCGCAAGCCATTTTTTTTTTGCGTTTCTGCTCTATAGAGCCTCTCTGATTTTCCTGAATCCTTTTCAAGATATAGAATCCCACAATGAGCCTCCCTAATGCTTTGACACAGGGATTTAATCTGCTTTTCCTATTTTCTGTCTTTAAGGGCTGCATTAGTCCTTTCTACCATAGCATCAGGATAAGCATTCAGGCAGGATTTTCTCCATTCTTTTCCAGACCCCCTGCTGGCAGGTCAGAACCACCTGAACCTCAGCTGCACATCCAGGAACTGATAAACGGAGTTTGGTGGTTGGGGACACCTCCTCTCCCACACACATCCCTCACTCGCTCCCTGTCCTAGAATCATGGATGTCAGGGTTGCTGCATTTGAGGGGCTTAAGAAGCTGAGCTTGGCAGGCCTTAGGAAGATTTACTGAGCCCTGTTGAGCTGTCCAGGAGCAAATGTCCTGCTCCCAGTAGGTTACTGTGCTGCGAGAGAGAGAGCTCAGAACCAAGCAGTGTCTGCTGGCATCCAGGCTGGTTTCACTGTCTGGGAAATATTTTGCAATGCCTGTTAATATTTTACCCATCCTGTTCAGAGTGACAATGGTCACTGTGGAATCTGTGCACTGACTAGTTACCAGGCTGCACACTATGAACACAGCCTCTTAAAAATAATGGGCTAGGTGGAGGTTCCATCATTAATTTTACTCCTTAAGGAACCAGCTAAAATAACCTCCCCCAAGGAGCCTCCCCAGTGAAGCCTACCTGAGATCTGGGAGTGAAATAGGGAATCTTGCTCAGCCCAGGTGCCATCACTGGATATCACTGTGTATTTCTCTATGCCAGTGCTGCAGGAACCTTGAATGAGCCCAGCTCCTGCTGGGGCCGTGCTGCGTCTCTGAAGCCAGGAGTGCTGTCCTCAAGTTTCTGAGATGACTGCTGAATAAACTTGAATTTCAGAGACAGTAAGAACTGTGATGGCCATGAACCTTAATGGTTTTGTCTTGAGCTCTCCAGACAGGCATTTCATACCATAAAACAGCTAGAAGAGTCAGAACAGGCAGGCAGGCACCATCCAGCCACCACCTCCTCTCAAACGGGAATGGCAGGAGTGACTCCATCTCATGTGCTGTCACAGAGAGGAGGGAATTTGGCAAAGCAGTGGCACAAGGGGAGGCTGCAGCTCCCCAAACCAGCCACACTCATGCTACAGGCCCAAGTAATTTGCAAACAATTTGATGATTTAATCACAGACGCTTGCAAGCACATGTGTTAATTTTTAATGAATGGCCAGCTGGTAGGAGGCCAGCATAATCTAAAGGGTCAAAGCAATGGACAGAGAAATGGCAGAGAGCCCCAGACTGCCACTGGGCAGGTGAAAGCACAGCTAAGGGCATTCTCAGGCTGTTATGCAGGGAAACTCCTCCCTGGGCAAAAGGAAAGTTCTGACTGCTGAGAGCAGATCTATAGAGAACACTTTGCCTTCTTCACTGCTTTCAGTTATGCTGTAGGATTTTAATTAAAAGTATGTATTATAAAGAATTAATAAGACTTAAGTAGATTAACAACTACACGTATTAACAGCTACATTCTGAGATCTGTCAGTGAGCCAAGGCTTAATGGGGAGACATCAACAACAGGAAGTCTACCTAGACCCCCAGTGACGCCTGGTCCAGTGCCATTTAATAGGTCTTAATATCAATTGTCTGGATGACAAGATGAAAGTTTACATCTGGGGCTGATAAAACACTGAACAGGCTGCTTACTGCTACAGCATGAGCTGAATGACCTGGGAAAATGATAACAGCCCACAGCACAGTGATGGGCTGCAAAGGAAGGTTCTTGGGAATGGAGAAGACAGGCTGTACTGCAGGGTGGATAATCTCCCTGAAAGCAGGGGTGAGAGGTGAAATTAAGGAAAAAAGCTGAAAAAGAGCTGTCCCCACATATGACTGTTGCCATGAGCCTGCAGCACAGTAGGCTCTGATGGCCATGAGTCAGAGGGGCATGGAGGGGATTTCCAAGCAGAGCTACAGCTCAGGCAAAGCCAACTTGATACCTGGTCCAGCTCTCCAAACTTCAGAACAGGCACAGAAATCCCAAGGAGCAGCAACACCACCACAAAAAAGGAACTAAGGGTTGGAAATGTGACAAATAAGGCTGAATAGGACATGAGGAGTACAAACTACTTCCCTGCCCCAGGACAGGGTCTCCTCGCTGCCAGAGGGAACAGAGTACTGGTATGGGCAGAAGGAAGTGCAGGAGCCAAAGGTGAGAAGTTGAAGATGGGAAAAACTCAGGCCTGAAATGAAGTACAGCATGGTCACTGAAAGCTGCAGGGGCAGCCATCCTCACCATGAAGCAGCTTGCAAAGTAAGTTTAGATCTCAACTAGATCTCAGCAAGTTTAAGGTCTCAACTTAAATTTTTTGACATCTATGGCTCAGGCATGAAGAAGAGATGCTGCATGGACATGCTGTTGTTTTGCCCTGGCCTGTAAGCACGTCTCCTGATCTCCTGTCCAAACAGCTCCAGCAGCAAAAAGGAGGCCAGGACTGATTCCTGCACGCCAGGGAAGGCAGTGGAGAAGGTGCAGAGGGCTGTGCCTGAGGACAGTTTTGCTCACCTGCTCTTCCAGCTCATGCACGTGTCTTTCTAAAAACAGGTCCAGCAGCCTGAGCTGGCTCTGTGGCATTACACTATCTGCAGTAGTGCTCATTGCCAGCCCTGGACGCAGGGAATGTGTAATTTCCAGCCTGGAGCTTCAGTACTTAATTACTTGCACTAGAACCATCCCTTGTGCACCTTCAGCTGGCCTGCTATGGTGATGGGGCCATTAGCCATGGGCTCCTCTTTTCATCCTGTTCAACCTGAACCTCCTCTCCATTGCTCCTTGGTGAATTGGAGCCTCTGAACCCAAGTAATGCACCAGCAACCTTCCTACAACACAGCAAGCAGTTCTGTTACTCAAACTTTTCTCTCATACATGCCCAAGTGAGCTGATGCCAAAATCACATAAGCAGAGCAGCACAAGTCCCTGAGTCAGTGTCCACTTCAGGTTTACAAACCTTCCCCATTTGTGTCACTCTGATCTCTTCCCCACATGTCCAAAGGAAATGGTCAGCAGTGCTGCCTCTGATAAGCAACTCTCAGGGCATGTCTTGTCTGCAGAGCCACAGGCTGCACCCCTGTGGGTCACTGCCCCTCTCAAAACCCTGTGATGCATCAAGGGACATCAATACCTCCCATGGTGCAGAGACATGAGTCCAGAGAGATGCTCTTGAAGCATCTCCGACACATCTGAGACTAGGGAAAGCATGATGCTCAGGAAAGGGATGAAGGAGATGGTAAGTAGCAAGGGCAAGGAGAGGCAGGAGGAAGGGAAAGCACCAGGCACCTCAAATGCTGCCAGTCACTAAGAGGGTGGTGGGAGGAAGTGCTGGTGCTGCTGGTGGAGGTGCTTCACCGTTGGTCACAAAAATGGCTGCCTGGGGCATTGGGTTGGCAGGGTAGCTGCCAGCTGAGGTAGCCCTGCCACATCCCAGTGCCTTTCTTCCCCACTCCTGGGTGCTGAGGCTTATCTGCTCCCTCTTGGGAAAAGGAAGCAAGAAGAGGAGCCATCTAGCATGGCATGAGCCACAGGAGCTGTGTGGGAGGGTGCAGGGGCTGAGTGCTTAGTTTGCACTGCCCTAACCCTGGTGCTGCAGGACATAGCCAAGGGTTTGTGCTCTGCTGCAGGACACAAACACGCTCGGTTTTGGAGGTTCAGCATTTGTGACAACCTGTGCATTCCTGCAGCTGCTTTTCATAACAGGGAGTTAGAGCAGCCATGGGGAAAAGGCCTCTGGGTGCTCTGTTTGCTGGCAGGATGTGGGCTAATTGCAGCCATGAAGAGGCAGCTGCCAGCCACAGGCAGAGGACATAGACAGAAGGGTGCTGCTGAAACACCTCAATCCCCCTGAGTACATCACTCAAAGCCACACAAGTCTATGCTGGAAGGTATGAGTGAGAACAAGACTAAGGGGACACTGGATCCTTGTGTAGTAAGTGTGATCCTAAACAGTGAATGTACAGAGCTGCCAGCCAATGGAGGACTCTGCCCTTGTCCCAGCAATCATGAGGGACCAGCCAAGTGAGCAGGTCCTTGTTTTCAGCTGCAGACCACAGGGTCAGGCAGAAGCAGCTGCTCAGGGCTGGAACTTTCCAGGTCTCAGTAGCCAGTTGAGGGAGGTTTGCACCTGCAGCTGAACTGGTCCTTCAAATGCGGGGATGGAGTAAGACAAACACAGTGAGGTGTTGGTACCAAGGACACCCTCCTTGACAGACTGGTTCTTGTGGATGGGGTAGAGTAGCACCACTGCTTTGTGCGGTCACCCAGGTAAGTCCTGTGTTCAGAGTCCAGCACCTACAACCCATCTGGGTTGGCATTTCAGCCCCGGTGTGAAACTCGGTAGAGCAGCCTGCTCCAGCCCAGCCCAGCTCCCCTCTAACCCTGTGTAGGACAGTTCTCACCTCTGCAAGCACCCACAACACAATCATGGCTTGGCAATGTCACTTCCCAGCAGCACTGTCATTGTGTGTGTCCAGGGCATCAAGGACCTGTTTCATGCAAGACTTCCCCAGCAGCACTGAGGGACCAGCTTCAGATAAGTCTGGCCACAGGAGACAGCCTCTTGCCCCAGATCTCCTCCATCAACTCACCCCAGCCACCCTCCTTCCACTCCACCAGTTGCAGCCCCACATAGGGCTCTGATGAAAAGGGGAAGCTTTGATACCTTCTTCCATAGAATTTTCCAAGCCTCAGGCTTTACAAAAAAGCCAAACTTCACAGCTGAAAGGGCACCCCAGTTCTGTGACAGCAAGTGAGCATGTGCAAGCATGTCACTACCATGCTTCAGTCCCACACCTTCAGATTCCTCCCTCCTTTTCCTTCACAAGCCAGGAAATACCCTCAATGTCAAGAGCCAGTGAGACCTGGGGAATTCATTAGGCTGCTCTCTCAAAAGCACTGAAGCTGCACAAGTTCAGAGGGTATCCTGCACCAGTAGCTGCTCCCAGTAAGCCCAGAGCCACAGCATCCGGTCAGCATTGCCTTCCCTTGGGGAACAGCCCACGCTTCTCCCATTGCACCAGGTGGCTGCAGCTGGGAGAGGCATCACGTGGTCTGGATGTGGAGTGATCCTGTCATCTCTTCCTCATCAGCAGAGCCAGGCCTAAAAATATCCCAGAGTGGGTTGATGGTGGTTGTGCTACAGTCTCCATAATGCAGATGGAAATGGCTCGTCCCTGCCAGAATGCCTGGGGAAGCACCAACTCCTCTGCCCTGCACTGGCACAGGATCTTGGGATCCTGTGCTGTACTACAGAAATCTCCACAGGAGAGAGGTGCCAGGGACAGACCATGGCACAGAGCATCCCAGCTAGGCATAGCATCACTGCTAGGGATATCCTGGACAATGCAGACCGCTCCATAGGCTTCGTTCCTCCTGGGTGCATGGGACTGAGCAGGGTGGGGAAGACGGGAATGGAGTTCCACAGCCCATTGCCATGAATTCCTAACAGCAATGAAACTGGGAGCTGCCCAGGCAGCACATGATGATTCAGAAGTGTACCTAGTTAACTGAGCTGACAGCACTGTGTGTGCAAGCATAAGGGCACAGGGAGCTTAAGGACAAGTTAGAAGAGCAGCCACAGCAGGAGTGGGATGAACCTTCAGCCGACAGGAAAAGCCAGAGGAGCACAAGAGCAAGGGGCCAAATTTACAGCTTGGCTAGGAAGAGAGCTGGCTGGCTTTGTGCCCTGCAACGTGCTGCCAAAGGGCAAAGCTGCCAGCTCCTCGCTTCTCATCCCTGCATGTCCCAAATCCACAGGTCCTGACAGTGATCATAACTGCTGATGCTGAGTCTCAGGCAATCACTCACCCAATAAACCTGACTGAGTGGGAAATGCAGCAGACACTGCTGGAGAAGTCAGGAAGGATGTAGCAGCTCCTGTAGGAATGGCTTACAGGGTAAGATTGCAAATCCAGCACCAGAGATTCTGGCTCTGATATAAACTCTTGGCATCCCAGCCTCAGAGGAGTCCCCAGGATGTCACATGCATCCGGACTACAAACCTGAAATGCTGTTTACTCACCCTTGCTGCGTGGTGCTTCCCTCAGATCCCAGGCCAACAGGGCAAGCCCCCTACACAATCAAACCTCTCTGGGAATGGTGACCCAGCATCAAGGCCACACTGACTGGGCAGCACTTCCAGAGGCACACGCCCCAAGCACAGATCTCTCGCACCTCTCCCTGCACCAGACTGTTGGGAGCTCCCAGGCTGCAGGGAGCTGTCGCCAGGGATCAGAGCCCTCAGCAATCTCACCTGCTTGTAGGTCTGGAGGACATGTTGTCCTGGGAGAGCAGTGAGTCCAAAACACCATATGGCCCGGCATCTGTTCACTGGAAAGCAGAAAGTCTGCCTCAGTAGGTACCAGGCACCTCTCCAAAAAGGCTGCACAAGGGCTCTTCTGTCCAGTGGCTTCTGGAGGAAGGATTCTCTAGGCAGGCTCCAGCCTGCCTGGAGGAGGGGTGGGGATCTGCTGTGAAAGGTGGTAACCATCCAGCCCCCAGGATCACCCCCACAGCCCTAGTCCTGCATTCTCTCTGGGAACGATCTGTGCAGCCTCCACACAGCTAGTGCACAACTGGAGGCTGCTTCTGTGCAGAGTCTGCACAGATGGCCTAAGCACTGATCCAGGTCCCCCAAATCTGCCCCCACAAGATGACAGAGAGTGGAGGACACAGGCAGGAAGGATCCTGGGAAACTGTGTCAGCCAGCATGGACCAGGGCAGCAGAGAACGAACCAGGCTCCTTTTGGTAGACCTCCCCAGCACACTGTGACAGTGCAATGCCACACACAGGCAACAGTCCAGCCCAGAACAGGCAGGGCTGTGGGGTAGGAGAGACCTCACTACACTGGGCTGGGACCCTTTAAAAGGGCTCCTCTGGAGAAGGTGAGAAGCAAGAAGCCCTTGCTCGTGTGCTGGCCCATCAGGTGCTGACGTGCCTGGCTCCCAGCCCACCAGCTCGGAGTCACGCAGCTCCCATGAACGCTGTCTTTCTTCTCCCTGCTGCAAAGTCCTTGGCAGCCCCTCACCCGCTTCAACTGCGGAGGGAGAAGAGCCAAGATAACTTTTTCTGTCCTTTACCCTTGCCAGGCTCTGCACAGTCCTGAGGGCCCAAGTTAGGGGTCTCCCTGCTGGTGACAGCACTGCAGATCTCTGCTCCCACAGGAGTCACCCTCCAACCAGCAAGGAAGAGCAAAGTTGGCCCCAGCCCCACTGTGTGGACAGCTGAGGGTCCAAACAGGATGCCCTGTGCTACCTCTGCATATGAATGAGAGAATGGTAGAATATGAGTATTTACACTTCTGCCAGTCCCTGTGGACACCAGCTGTTAAATGGTGTTTGGAAACATCTATCCAGCTGGAATTGGGAAAGCCAGAGAGGACTCAGGACAGACCCGTATCTGGCTGCCAACACAACTGCTCTCTTCATCCTGCCCTGGCTCTGCTGGGCCTGGACAAGCAAAGCTGTGTTCCTGCTGCAGAGCCAAGTGGACTGGGCAGCCATCCACCACAGGCAACCAGAGTTCCAAACCACACAGGCTGCTCAGTCCTTTGGTGTAACTGCTCTGCATCACCAGTTTCCTTGCTCTCCTGTATCACATCACTCTTGTTTTTCATGGAACTGTCTGTAAATTAATTGCTCCTCTGTACATGTACCTGCAAGCCCATCAGCACTCACCATCCACACTAAAGGCATCCATATTCTGCACCCAGGACACTGTCATTTCTTTTTAATTGCTTGTGGCTATCAGGAGTAAAATTTGAGTCAACCTCTGTGAGGACAGACAAAAAAATTAACCCAAAAATTGCAGAGATATTGTATTCAAGAGAAGTAGTAGCACTTGAGGAAATGAGAGTCTAAGCATACAAACTAGTATCAGCTAATTCACAACCATCTGATCCCCATGTCTGAAGTGTCCCTGGAGGTTCATGGGTACAACATGCTGCCATGCCTCCCTAAATTCAGCAACTGTGGGATTCAGTCACTATACTTCTTGAAGTAGTTTGCTTTGGTCTATAGCATACTTGTTGGGCTATAAAGACAAGTTTGCTCCTAACTCTATATGGAGTACTTCAGCCTGGATATGAAAACCAGCCACCTACCTTGCCTACAGCCTGTGAGGAGGCAGCACTTCCTTCAGCCAGCAGGGTGGATAATGGTGAGGGCATCCCAGTTCCTGGGGTGCTGGGCAGCATGAGGGGCCCACGCTGCCAGGCAGTAACTCATGGGAGGTAAAAGAGCCCAGGCAGCAGGCCTGTTTCATTTCTTTCCTGCATCATGTACTGAAGGTGTTCACAGCCCACTAGAACCATTCATAACAGTGAAAACGTTTCCTAAATGCAGAATTCCACACCAAAAACACCTCTTCTTAGGCTCTCCTACCTCACTCAGTTTTGTTTCAAAATTAACAAGCATACTACACCATTTAAATCTTTTTCCAGTACTCTCCCACATGCTTCCCTCATTTGCTAAGTGCTGTCAGAACTGTTTTGATGCTTTTGGTGGTGTCACATTACTCATTATGCAGCAAAGAGGCTGTGGCAGTGCTTCTGCATGGATCTGCCACAGCTTCAGCATAAGACAGCAATCAGGTGAATGTTTCCCATTTTTCTGGAGACCATTCTGGTGAGGTCAAAGGAAACTGCAGATACACACTCTCAGCTATGCTCATTACTGGAACCAAGAAACAAATGCCACCTGAAGTGCTGTACTCTTCATTCATCCAAGGGAGAAATCTAAAGCTGTTCAGCAGCTCTAACAGCAACATGGAAAAATGAAGACTGATTATGGGAAAAGAGAAAAAAAACCAACTTATTTTGACTTTTAGCAAAACAACAACCTTGTTGCTGATGTTCAAGTGAAAATACTACACACTTCAGACTAATCTAAATGCCCACACTGAAAGGTTTGGTGCAGTATCTACAAGTTTGTCAGGGAAAAGGAGTCATCATTTTCCCCAAACTACAAAAGCTGGCTCCAGGAATACCTGGCATGTTAGGTTTTGAAGGTATGAGCTGAAATAACACAATAAGCAAATTCCCCAAGGTCACTTGGTGTATCAGTAACAAAAATCCCTGAGCTAAAGTAGAAGAATCTCCTTTCCTTGACTGCCAATTCAGCAGGTCTTAACCAGCACTGTGAAATTCAAGAGTCAACATCAAAGTAAAGAACAGAGCTGTCTGAGACTGTGCCCAGGTAAGATTTTCAGATGACTCCTCTTCTGGCACTCTCAGCTACAGAGGGAACCTAAGGCAACTCAGTTCTTGCTGCAGATGTCTCAGCTCAGTGTTTTAATGAGGAGAGATGATTCTGTGGTTCCATCCCTGTTCTAGTTAACAGCCAAGCTGGACTGAGTCCTTAAACAACAAGAACTCCACTTAGGTCTTTGAAAAACACCTGAGAACTCACTAGATAAGCATTAACAAGATTAATATTAGAAAAGAATAATGCTAATAGAAAAATTAGAAGCATGATGAGAATTTCCAAGTTCCATTGCTTTAGTTCTTAAATTAAGTTTACAGATTGTCCTTTTTAAATTAGATTTATTTTTTGAGGAAACTGAAAACAACACACAGGCTACCAGTCTTGATTTCACCCCATGTTTCATTAAAAAACAAGCACAACTGCAGACATGTCAGACAACAGGAACCAAGTTAAAGAATGGAAGAACAGAGATGCATTGGAAGCCTTAGGATAAGTGATTATGCTCCTCAAACAGTGCAGAATCAATTCAACCCAGCTAAAAACATCAGAAAGAGAGAGAAGAAATAAGGAGAATGGGTCCTACTACTGACAGTTCTGCCTCTGGTTATCTGAGAAGTCTGTTGATAGAAAAAAAGTCTCCTAGAAATTCAGCCACAGGCAGAAACATTACTGAAATCAGGTACTTTACAAAGAATATAGTCACCTTTTAAAATCTTAAGAAAAGTTATCACTGACTTGTGAAGCTCATCCTGAATTAAGGGCAAGCCACTATTTGTTTATAAAAAAATTGCTCCTTGTGGGTCCAACCTGAACCAATCACAGATGGAAGCTTCATGAAAAGTGAAGAGGTCTACTGCCAGCAGCACCAGAGGCAATGGACCAAACAAAGTGCCACCAGAGCACACACTGAGCATGATTTTGTACTGAACAGATTCAAGAAACACTTGACTAGCTGATAATCTGGCAGCTCCCCACCCTCACTGGAATGATGCTGTAGAAGGGACAAACACACTTCCAAAAAAAAACCAAAACCACTGGAGAAAATTATCAGACATGATAAAAGTCTTCATAATGGAAAGCCTATGTACTTTTGAGACAGCTGCTCTGTACAGAGCTTTTATTGCTATCTGATATACTTAAAGCCATAAACTAAATTGCTTTTGCAAAGCCAGATAATAAGGACCCCTAAAACATCAGGGTTTGATTTTAAGTTCAGAGACAAGCCAAATGTTTAGTCCCTGCAGCAGTTGTGTGTGCTCACATTTGAATGATGCAGCCCAAGAACTGACAGGAAAATTGGGAATGCCCTTTGTCTCAGAGCACAGGATGGCAGTGGTTTGCAACACAGTGCAGTCAACAGTGCAACTATCAACAAGAGCAAATCTGGCACCTGCACAAAACATGCCAGAAACAGGTAATAAAGCTCCTGCTCCAGAACAAATACTATGCATAGAAGCCCTTGAAAGTCACTGAATACTGTAGGAGCGAGTGGCAAAACTTGCTGCAAGTGAACAACAGAAGAACCTGAGTTGGAAAGGATACACAAGAATCAATAAAATCCAACTCTTGGCCCTGCACAGAGCAGCTTCAAGAACCGATACCAAGAAGAACACCACACCAAACAAATCTAGTTGTTTCCTACTAGGTCATCATTTTAGGATGAAGCTGTTGAACCAGGTGTTTGCAGCACAGGTAGCATAGCATGTGGCACCTAAAAGGTGCATTTAAGTTCTATAGCAGTTTGGGGACGAAGCCTGAATGCTCACACCTTTTCTCTGGAGGGAGAGTGGCAGATTGAGACAAGGAGTATGTTTTTCAGTAACACACAGGTAGTGTTCATCCTATGAGAAGTTAATACCAAATTAACTCTGACAGAACAGAGGCAAGTTTGTTAAGGCCCTGCCAGCTCTCCTCCACATTTTCTCACAGCACATCCCTTCAGAGGCTTACATTCAAACTCAGATGTCGAAGTGCAATTTCAGTCATATTGCCTGGGCCAGATTAACTGCAGCTATCAGACTCAGGTCTTAACAGATTGTGGTTTTATCAAGCCAACTATCCCATTCATCAGAAAACCATTTAAAACCCTGAGACCAGGAGTTTTGGACATGGTAGAAGGGGAGAAAAATTTCACAGCAAACCAAACTGAAAACCACAAGAGAGCTATTATCTCCTTTCAGAACCTGTTTAAACCTTCCAATACTGATGAACAAAGTATTCCACCACAAAAATAGGACAGATTACCTCTATGATGTGATTGTGCAAATCTTTACTACTTATCGTCCTGAACCTATAAAAATGTAGGGCTAGAGATTTTCTGTATAAAAGTTGCAGTTTATTTTTTTTCTGATCAAGAGTTGTATCACTACTCAATACTACATTTTATTGCTAATCACAAATTGATGCACTGGGGTTTCAGAAGGGTTTGGTTTATAGCGTTCCTATGTAACAAAAGGAAAAAAGTTACAAATCCAGACTTTGCAGACACATTGCCATGTCCCTATAGAAGCAGGGATGCATTAGGTCTGTTTCATTAGAAAATTCTCCTCTTGAACAGTTTCTGGAGAACACACAATTATGATTTTCTCCAATAGGAAAATTCACCCCATCATTCCATGCAAAAAGAAGGTGGCCAATCTACTCCACAGCCTAAAATCCCTTTCCTACAGAACGGGAAAGGAACATGATGTATTTACAGTGCTCCTACTGTGATGTGTTAATGCTTAAATTATTCAGAGCAAGTTGGCACATCTTCCAGGTATACCTACTACCCAGCTCAACTCAGCTTCCTATGGCTGGGGTAGCAAATTCTCTCCACCACAACTGAGATGTGTCCTAATACTCTATAAAAATGCTATGGTAACCTTTGCCAGACCGCAACACAGCAGCACTCCTGCTTCAGAAGAGCACTGCACAGCCTTTCAGTCATAACACACAGCTCAGTGCATACTTCATCTGTCTCAGACCCAGTATTAGCTGCTGAAAGCAAAACCTGAGGACACACGATAGACAGCGCTGCTGCAGAGCTGCACTGCTTCAGATACCACTGCCCTGTCATCCCCAACACTGTGATGCTTGGATTTCAAGAAGGGAGAGTTAGGACTGTCCCTTTAGTCATATTGCCTTAGAGAAACTCAAAAGAAACTCTTTGGGAGCTGAATGTCTATTGGGAGCTGAACATGTATTGTTGTTAGAAGGCTGCACTTCACAAGGCTCCAGAGAGATTTCGCTGGTTCTGAGGCACATACTATTAACAATTAAACTTATGATTAAGTAAGTCAAACGCACTATCAGAACAAAAATATTAAATGGAAGGTTAAATAATTTGTCCTACAGTATTCAATTTCACATTTCATCTGATCACACAAGGACCTCCTGTCTGTTCCGGTCTGAACAGTCTACAGCTCAACCTCAGAAAGGAGGTGCTGAGAAACAAGAGACTGAAGCTGCTTGCGACAAAAAAATGGATATAAATATAAAAGAGGTTCCATTTCCAGCACCAGTAATACTGCCTGCTCAAGCCCAGGTGTGGTCACCAGGGAGATTCCTAAATTCAGGAACATTATTCAGTAAAAACAATAGACCATACTATTCTGCAGCTGCCAGGACTCCTGGCAACAACTCCCCAAAGAGTTTGCCACCTGTCAAAATTGTCTCTAAAGAAAAAGCAAGACTGCTCAACAAGATGAAAGCAACATCCCCAAGCTGGCTTATTTGGTAAGGACCCAACTTCAGACCAGCAGTCTGCAGGCATCAGCTTTAGCAAATGGGATCTCTTTCACTATCCAACAGCTGCCTCACAGCTACTGCAGAGCATCAGCTTTTTAGCCTCCTTAAAATATAAAAGAACAAAACCCCAGAAGAAACCCTGGATTCAAAGCATCCAAATATGGCCTGATGTACTGGAACGTTTAAATCCTTGGGGGAAGTGGGCATCTTCTTCCTCTGCCACAGGCAGCGTTTACTCCATGATGGCCCGGTACAAGGCAGGTTCAATATAATCTTCACGGTAGCGTGAATTGATCACTCTTTGTCTCTTCCTCTCTTGACTGACCTCCTTCTCTTCAAAGATCTCTGTGAAGCGCATATCTGAAGCTATGGACTAAGAGAAAAAGACAGAATTAGTCACTAGAGCACAGATGAAATCCCTGTCTCTAGATCCTCCTATTGCATGTAAGAAAGAACCAAGCCAAGACACATGGGAACATTCAGCCTTCTTCAAAAAACTGACCAAACACAAAAAGAAAAATATTTAAGAAACTGGATTTACAAGTCTGAGGATATATTTAAGTGAACTGTAATTAGAGATCTAAAGAAGCTCAAGTTTCAAATATAACTGAGCACATAATTTAAATTCACAATCACTTTCATTGAGTAATAAACAGAGTCAGCTGTTTCAATTTTTAAACAGTCGAGTACAATTTCTTCTTTATGGAGCCGGCATGCTTAAACACCTGGTCACAGCATTCAGCTATAATATCTTCCTTAAGCCTCTAACATCCTGTGTGCCTGCCAACAGATCTGCATTAGGGTGTGCATGTTTGTGCTGTAAAGCAAGATACCCCAGCATGCTTTTTGTAACTACAACTTATGTAGTGGGAAGTGTAAAGCAACAAAATGGGGTGTGGGATCTCCACCCTTATTGATAACCGAAACTTAATTGGAGACACCCCTGAGCAACCCTTTCTGAAAATTACCCCTGATTGGAACAGGTGTCAAGGGACCTGCAGAGGTCCTTTCCCATCTGTATTCAGTCTCAAGAAACAGCAACCCTACTGAGAGCTTCTCAGAACAAAGGGTAAGTGAAGGAACTTGGCCATTCTTTGCAGTGGAAGCAGACAACAGAACTTACGAATACAAGTAGGAAAAGGCATTAGCATGCTCTCCCAATCCTTGATCTATGATACAAACTCACACGCCTGTAGAAGGAGAAATTTTCTCTAGAGCAAGACAGAACTTTGTTTTTGTAGCCTGATCAACTACTGAGCTTTGCAGTGATTAAGGAGAGCATCAGATTGTATTTTGCTGCTGCCACATGCTCAAGTTGCTGAGCAAATTAAAACAAACTTCTTTAGTAGAATTTGCACCCTATTTACCTACCAGCCTTGACTTCACTCTCTTAGGAAGCTCCTCATCAAGAGTATATACATCATCCCTTTTCACCATCAGCTGTGAACCATCTTCAAATTCCACCTAGAAGAGAACCAGAAGTTGCTCTATCAGAAGTCTAACAAGTTAGAACCCTGTCACAGCTAGAGAAGTTACCTTCTCTCCACAGAGCTCTCTTGTGAAATAATCTACCACTTGAAATTTATAAGATACATATGCAGCTATGCACACTGCAACAGATTTGAATCAAAACCTCAATAATCTCATGACAATAATAGTCCAGCAAATTCTGGGATATTCTTTTAACACCACACAAGACAGTCTGGCTGCTTACTTTAATATAGCCTGAATATGCATCCCTTTGGAAGCATGACAAGGCATGGTGCACTCTCACTAGAGAAAAGCAAAATAAACTTATATTAAGCAGTTTAAACTACAGAAACAGAGTCTGATGAAGAACTGCAGACCAGCAGTTTTCAGAAGTGGACACTTTTAAGTAGGTAGCCAGATGTACATACAGCTGCAAGCAATCACTTCCAGCAACTGTTGCCAGCATCTGTCATTGCTAACATGGTGAGAATAACTTACCCTGGAGTGTTTAAGCATGACTCTCCTATAGTAACCCTGTTAACATGATTGGCTTGTTCTGAGTGATGAATTTACAGACTTTGTACCTGGTACATCTGGATAGCGTGAGATGCGACAAACTTGGCTCCATAAACTTGTCCGTCTGTCCATCTCACCTGCACGACTTCCCCTTCAGCCGGGGGACCTAACTGAAGACAATCTCGACTCTAGAATGAAGAGGAAAGATGAGAGAGACAAGAAAGGTAAACAGTTTCCTTATGTGAAGATTCAGTAAACCTCCAAGGGGTCACACTGCACATCACCCCAACAATTCTCCATTTTAGGGATGCAGAACTCGGCTGAGAGGCATCCATTTATGTCATCTGCATTTAAATCCCAACAGTGGTAACTTTAAAGTATGTGATGTGAGGATGGCATGCAAGTAGCAGCAAGTTTTCCTTTGGACCTACCATAGCTAAGCAGCCAGAGATTAGCTGCACTCCCTGTTATACCTGCCCCTATAAGGCCTCAGTTAAGTCACTCTCAGGTAACATCCCTAAGGCCATCCCACAGCACAGCTCAGCCACTACAGGACCCAGGGAATAATTACCACATCCCCTGCTGGGTCTGCTCTTCAGCTGCAAGAACTGACTCATATCATATGTCCTATACCACAACCCCCCCTGCACAACATACCACAATGTCCTCTGGGTACAGGTTATCGCTGAAGGAGCCATCATCAAAGTTGACCTCGTAGAAAGTCTCCTTTGCAAGGCTGACCACTTCACATTGATAGAAGCGACCATTCTTGTGCTTGCTGATGACTATCTGTCCAGGGGACAGATCCTGGAGTGCAGCCTTAGCTCGCTGAGAAGAGAAAATTCACTTTTTTATACAATGACTCAATAACACGTGTGTTGAAGACCATGGATCCAGTGCTGGCAGACAACAAAGCAAAACGTTTTAGTTTAGGTGAGTTACTCTACTCAAGCCATCATATAGCAACATTTTTAGAAAAATTCTGCCTCCAGAATTTTAAATGCCTGAAGTCTAATCTGTTACGTGCTACTGTCCTTAATTTACTTTGTAAATCAGACTCTCATTCTTCAGAGCAATGGAAAGCCTTTACAGAAAACATTCTTTAACAGATTGTTGTGGGTTTGGTTAAAAAGGCTGCATGTGAACTTTAGAAACTAATCAATCACTTAATTGTGAAATTCTGTGACCACTCATGCAGACTGCTGGAGTAATGGCACTAACTCCTGCATATTAAGCATCACAGCATAAATCTCACTAGCGTTCCTCATTACAACAGCCACAGGAGGAATGTGATGCTTTTAGTCCTTCTGGTCTGCAAACCAAAGTACAATAAAGCACCTGACTAAGATCAGAGTAGCAGCAAGGTTGAGGTCAGAATCCAGGACCAACACTGTCAGATTACATTACATACTGAAAGACAACCAAGCCTTCAATGAAGTTTCAAAATAATCACACAATCTAAAAACTTTCCAGAGCCTCCAAGATACCACAGTTCAAATCTTGTGAATAACACACCTACACACCTCTGCCTGAGATGGAGTCTTATGCCTGAAGCAGGTAATGAAGACAACAAATGGCCAGTCATCAGGCTGCATCATGACTCCTGCTGCTTGGGCACAGCTGACATGAAATGATGTGGGACACCGACCATGTGAGCACTGTACACAGCAACCTGCAATTCTCTTTCTCCTTTTCTTGCAGAAGATGCATTTCTGTGGACAGAAAACTGGAGGTTATTGGTTGGTACTAGGTTATACCACACACCAAGGGCTAGCTAATAGCTTATCATATAATAACTGTGCCGTTTAGCCTCTTTGAAAACACTGCAGCTTTCTGACTAAAAAGATGCAGGCAGCTACCAGTTTTAGTTGAAGACAAGAAAATAATTCATAAAAGTAAAGTAATGCAATAGAACAGAAATGTACATTAAATGTCTACCATATTACCATACACAAAGCATGCAACCCAAGGATGCCAGCAACAGATCTTAGATTAGATCAGCTTGCAATGCTCCAACTCAATAGGGGCTTTCAGCACCGGATTAAAAAGTTACATAAATACAAGCAACAAGATTAGAATAATGGGAAATGACCATAGAGGTAACAGTTAAAATTCTATCACTACTACCAGTGACTTATTTGGGCCTGCAGGGCAGTAGTAGGAAAAGAATGTTATCTGCAATGCATATGCAAAGCAGACTCGTTTTCCCCTCAACACTGAGCTATTAAAACAGTTAAGTTTCCTGCTGAAGACCTTCACCCATTATTGGAATGCCACACTTATCCTGAAGCATCTCAGTGCTTGAAAGCAGTCAACTAAGCGAGTTGAATACTATGGAGGAGAAAAATAAGCACAAGAAATTATCACCATTACACCACTTTATAAATGTAAAACAGCACCCCTTTTGCTGGCTCTTCATGTTAACGAACACATTCTAGAACAAAGAAAGATTTAAAAAAATGGCAATAGGGATAACTGCCATCACTTATACACAGAGGTAAGCAGATTATACAGTTCAGTCTGGAGACTGAACCAAGATGACTTGGGTTTGATGGGATAAGCAAAACCCCTCAGATTCTGAATGGAGTACAGACACCACTAGTGAAGCACAGGTGATCTTTACCAGTTTGAAACGTTGCAGGGGGATTTTGCCAACATCTACAGGACTCCGCTCTGCGATGTTCACAAATTTTGCCTCCAGTACAGCCACAGCACACATCACATGAACCCACCTGTCAGGAAAGAAGAGAGGAAAAAGAAATTAATGTGCATTAGGCCAACAGACAATGCTTTGGAGTTTAAGTAAATACAGTTCTGTTCAAGTTTGCTATATAAACCACAATAAATAACCTCTGAGAATGAGCAGTGTAATCTTCCCACTGCTACTAACGGGTCACATGTAGGGCAAATCCAAGATTTCTTCATACTTAAAATCTATTCCTAACAGGCTTAACAGGAAAGCAATTTAGTGAGTCCTGCATGATGAGAGGCTGTCTGGCAAAGTTTCAGTTATTTCATGGTACTACAAGTTTGCCCGACTGCTATGTTGCATCAAAGAACTTTAGATGATCCACCACACCAAAAGGATACAAGACAGGCATTTGTATGCACATTTTGATGTACCTTGAGTTTCAATGTTGTGCTACTTGAAACTATGGTTGTCCTGTGTCATTACTGTAACCACAAATAAGATGGAAAATCAAAACTCCGTAGAGAAGGCACTGAGAGACGTTAGTTCATTTGGAATCTTATTTTTATGTGGTAGGGTTACACCTCTGCATATTACAGCTCTGCACTATCACTTCAATGAAAATTAACAGCTGCCATCAACAGAATGAGAATTAGGCATTACTTAAAGAGGTAACAACTGCTGCATGAGAAGACAATGAACACACAAAGTGTGAAGGGTGTTGTTGGTCACTGTTACACCAAATGCAGTTTAGCAGCTTACCCTCAGATACTTAGGAACTGAGCCCCTCCTTAAAATCAAAAAAATCTGGAACACTCACTTGTCATCATTGGCTCTCTGCAGGGCCCCTCCTCGTAATGAACACAAACAGCAGTCCTGGAGTAAAGAAGAAACCATTAGCTAGTGCACCATGCTTGCTGCAGAACTTCCACCTTAAAATGCAATATCCAGAAGAAGAAAATTATTTTGCTGTCAGAAGAGAGCTAACTACCTTGTACAGATCAGCTCCTCAGCTCTCAAAAGTTGCTACCCTTACGGCAACAAATATAGACTCCAAGTCTGTTGAAAGCAAGCAGAACCTACCACCGAAGAGTCAACCCGTTTGTTATGGGTTCCTTTCACACCTGCAATACCCTATATCCTTTGGGGATGTGTAAAAGGATCTGGAACAAACATGAGGAAATAATAATTGAAAGGCTGACCCATTCCACTGACCTAGAGTCTACATAGCTGTTTGAGGGAATTCCAGTCTTCTTGCTTTCTTCCCATGTGCATACCTGCCTAGTTATTAACACAGGTTAGAAATAGTACCTATCATAAATTTAGACAGACAATGGAGCTATTCCCACATCTATGCAGAACATCTTCTCTGACTCAAATGAGTTCAGCAGCTTTGCATCAGTTAAAAGGATATCATTATGGTTTAAAAGTACCAAAACACAAGAGACTGACTCCTAAATATTCTCTAAACTGCGTTCTTTTCACAAGATAATTAAAAACAAAAAAACAACACCCACAAACTATGTGAACTAACTTTGTAGCTAAGTTCCCAGATGTACCAGACTCCATCTGTGAAAAACTTTACCTCTTCTAACGCATTTTCTGTACACCTGGAGCACATCCAGTCTTCAGTGGCCTTGTCAGGGGATACACCATAACAGCCTAGAACAGACACATCTCATTGAAGAGTTTATTTAAACTCAAAGCCATTTCCCTTGGGCCCAGAAGTAAAGCAGGAATTAAAATCAACAAGCCCTAGGATGATGCTGTGTATTTGAAGCCACCCATGCAGCCAATTGCCCACCCCACAGGCCAGCACCCGAGTATATACTCCTCTGGTAAGGGCTGAACTTGGTCCCTTTGTACATTGGATCAACTGGCAGAGGCCTGCTAGGATGTACAGGCTCAGTATGGAGAACACCAGAGCTTAGGGTAACATCTGACTGCACTCACTGGCATGAACGCAGACATGGCAGTTCTTGCAGGTGAGGAGTACACTGGTTCCATCTTCCTCCAGGTAGGGAGTTGAAAGATTGAGGTCAGTGCTGCAGCCAGTTGCAGTAAAGCACATTTCAGGAATCAGGGGTTTAGTTCGGACCTTCCCATCCGCAGCAGCTGGAGCTACTCCAGAGTTTTGACTGCTGCCTTCACATTCTGCCTGTGAGGGATGGATAAGGATTTAAATTTTACAAGTAAAATGGTCTCATGTCATCTTTACTCGCACATTATTTCATACATATATCCAGTTTAAAGAAAAAATGAAGGTACTGAAAGGTCATAGAGTCAGTAGATTAGGTGAAAATGTAGTTATGTTTGTAACTATTTATTACTATTTAGATATAAAATCTTCAGCTGCTGTGGCTTCAGAATGACATAACTTTCTATTCAATTACTAAATTGAAAGTCTGAATTGCATCACTCTAACAAGTAACAAGAAACACATCAAACTGCAACTCTTCTGACAGAAGAGGTGGAATCACCAAGCCCACCTCATGGTCTACAGGCAACACCTCTTCTGAATATTCCTTCTATAATACAGAGGATCACAACACTGCTATCCATCAGTGTACACTTATCTCACCCCAATATGGAAGGATTACCAGCACACAAATAGACACCTACTACGATCTCCATTATTTTTTCCCAGTGTAGTTCTGAACAAGTCTAATGGGCTTTAAAACTAATTTGTTCCTGGAAAATAAACATACTAAAAATGCAATTTCCCATATAAAGCTCAGGAGACTTTCAGGCTAATCTTTCTTATTTTTTTCTTCTAAACCAACGTCAGATCAAACAACTAAGATGTACAAAATTTACAGACATTGATTTCTATTCAGGCTACTCCTCTGAACAGTTTAACAGAAACAAGTCTTTCTCTTTGAAAAAATATTTTAACCACCTTTTGTACCTTGTAGGTTACCACAAAAGTAGCTTGTCTAATCCTTTAAAATTTCTGTTAGCAGAAACTGCAGTAGCAGAATGTATCTGCACTGTCCCTCCTACAGTGCCTCAAAAGCTAGGGAGAAAAAGTCCAGGTAATGCTCACAGTTGGAAGGAAATGGACATGTTTTCAACAAATCTTTTTTAGTCTAATTCTGTAAAACTTACTGATTTAAACCTACATTGCACGTCAAGCAAAAGACAAAATGACTGAGGGAAACCTGTAACAAAATTGAAGAAAATAATGACTTTTTTCCCCCCAAGCAGCAGATACTCTTCTTCTTCCCAAAGGAAAAGTGCATATTTGCCTGGCACATTGTGCCAATTTTTTATTTGAATGGGTAACTGAAGTGAGTTTCCAGACTTGCTATAGACTTTCTGAAGTTGGAACAAAGACTCTAACCACAGCTCAAATCTTGGAAGAGTTTCTGCTCCACTGCCTGGTGTAGACAGACATTTGAAAACAAACCTGCAGCTAGAGGAAGAGTTTTCTGCTCAACAGCAACTTAAAAAAAGATCTTAAGAGAACGTCAACTGTCCTCAGATCGTTAACTTTATACCTTTCAGCACTAGTGAAATCCTCATGTACCATGCAGCTCCTAAGTAGTATTTCCATTCCAAAGAACTTGCTCTCAGACAGAAATAGCAAGACTGAACAGAAACTATGGTCTGTGGTTTTCATTAAAATTAGGAACTATATGAAATATAAACAAAAACTTCAATGAAAATGTGAGGTCTTTATTTTCAAAACTGTGGTGAACCTGTTTCTAGTGCCACCACAACTATACAGTCATCACAAATAAATCAAATATGCTTAGTGTATGGGAAGGGTCAAACTATCACAAAGTTGCAGGTCAAACATGCAGACAACCATTCAAGCTACCTTAAAACTATTAATCTTAGGTATATTAAAAAATTCAGTGAGAGACTCCTGCCTGCACATTTATTCAACATGACAAAGGACTTCTGCACCCCATCCCATGCTACTGTCATAGATATACTGCAAGACAAGACAGCTTTTAATCTATACCATCTACAAACACAACTCTAAATTCTTTTAAGTAAAAGGTTTTCTTCCTTGCCATCTCTTCAAAGACCATGCACTATGAGAGGGTCTAAAGTGTTTTCTTAAAAACATTTTGGAAATGAAGGAGTCAGTCAGGAAAGGAGAAGTGAGATTTTATAGTCAGCTCCAGCAACATTTAAGCTCCATTCTGTGGTTTGAGCAAAAGCCACAAAACACAAAAGCTTCTGCTGAACAGCTGAGCGAGCCCCTGGGAACCCACAGGGCCCCATCACAGGCAGAGGAAGTTCACCCACTTATGCCCTCCTGGAACAACTCCTGGGGAAGACTGCAACATTGATACAGCTTTTGTTAACTGGCAATATGCAAACCCACATATTTGAAACTATGTACCATAGCAGCACATACTCTGTTACCTCGGTGATAGCATGAACAGCCCTGGTTTCATACCTGGTATGCCTGGAAGAGCATACAGACAGCACAGTATGGCGGCTGCTGGGCCATGGTGCGATTGTATTCTTTTTCAGCCTCAAAGTTTGGCGGCCGATTCTGCCACAGCTGGCTCAGTGGCTTGGCCCATGCTTCTGTCTCCTCAGCCTCTTCTTCAGGAGTTAGCTGCTCTGATGCCTCTGATAAGAGAGCATTCACTCAGTGATTATGTGGCCATTTATAGATGTTCTTCTTGTAAATCAAACTAAATAAGGCAAGAAGCTATGAATGGAGATGAAAAAACTGCCAGAAAGCAAACTCCTGACAGAAGGGTGATGGAAGCCAGTAACTCAGTCTCCTGTCTAAGAGGCTTCTACTAATCAAGCAACAGTGCAGACAACAAAACAGGCTTAGAGAGGAAGCAGAACCAGCTCCAAATGACATCTACATCAAAACTAAAGCCATCAGCCAAGGAATTTGGTGTTATGGGTTTTTCTAAAAACATGAATATTTACATAAATGACTGGAATATTCTAAGGCGGATGCAACAGTTATGCAACAGTCTCTGGTACTGGTTTAATTTTGCTTTTCAAAGAAAAGCACAGGAAAGAAAGATGACACCATTTGAGAGAATGGTTTAAGGATACAATGAGTTACGCACCTTGTCTAGGAGGCAGAACTGTCACTTACTGACTCCTGTTTATCACCAGTTAGTTACTAGAATATCCCACAGAAGCTGAGACCCTCTCTCCAATTTCCCAGAGAGCATAAGGCTTCACTTACCATCATCACTGATGCAGTCTTTCACCAGGAGTGGGTGATGACGAGGGAGTTTGCTCAGTGGCTGGCGACGACCCTTGGACTTCTTACTCTCCTTCACAGAGCTTACGTACTCCTTTCCCACCTGGACCAGGAGAAACAGTTCAGCTGTCAGTTAGCACATGCCCTCTTGACACCATTGTGGAAGGAATTTACTTTGAACTTAGAGAAAGTTCTTCAAAATGCAAACATGCTTCCATGGTTTTATTTCCAACGAACTAACTTCAGCTCTAAACTCTTTTTCAAAGTGCTCAGAGCACTTTTGTTATGAAAAACTGGAGCTGTACTGGCTCTGTTGAGTCAGTAGAATGGACACTTTTCACAGGTCCCAGTGTAGCTTTTCATGCTAGTCTGTTTCTTTAAAGAATCATGTAAAAGATAGAAACAAAGACAAGTTGGAGAGTTCAACTTAAAAGAGCCATGATAAGTCTCATGAGTTCTGCAGAAGCCTCAGTTTGTGTGTCACTTAAAATAGTCCAAGTGTAAAAGTAGAAAAAAAAAATAAAATAAACAAGAATACAGAAATCATAGACATCTCAAACTAAAAGGGTTATTTGAAATGAAGGACACATTCATTCATTCTGCTTATTACTTGCCTTGATGTCTTACCAGACAGATGGGAAGAAGGAGATTGCAACAACAGCCAATTCCTCTTCCTTTTGCCTCATACAAAAACAAGTGACACACTGACAGAATTATTACTAACCTCACAAACAGGGCAGTAAACGTAATGATTTCAACTGCCTAGGAAGTCTCCCTCTAGATAAGAACCTACTCTTTTTTACAAAAAAATCTGTTATTATTTTAAAAGCAGAAGTAAATCTTAGATTAAATACATCCTACATATGTTTCAATATCTTCTTTTCATAAAAGAAGCCAGAAGAGAGCATAATAATTGTTACCTCTGTTCTCTTACACAGAGCTGGATACAAGACTTCTAAGAAATACTGGAATTAGCATTCCCAGTTACCACCTAATGGAATATTTGTTTTGAAGTATACCACCCTGGGGAAAATAATCCACACCCATTCAAAATTTCACCTTTTCCCTGTACAGAGCATGCAATGGAGATATCAATGTGTGCAACAGAATATCTTTAGTCTAAACAGCCATGACAACTCTCTCAGTTTCAGCTTAATTATCAAGATCAGTCTATCTGCTATACCTTTGGTATAATTCTTGACTTCTTAGGAAGCCATTACTGGGCTCCCATTCTCTAAACACAGATTTAAAAAGAAAAACAAAATAAGGGAAAGACACTACCAGATAAAATTCTAACTCTTCTCTTAGGTTATTTAATAATACATTCACAGGCAGCTTTAAAACACACAGATTTACATTCTCCCAACCAATATTTTTATTGCATCCTTTCTCCTCTTTTAAAAGGACCCAGATATATATGTATCCACATATGCAACTTTATATTAAAAACCCTCATCACATGAATGTGCTTGCAATAAAGGCTGGAACAAACCAGATTAATTTTAAGTACAAATAGGTGTCTCTTAGTACAAGAGGACCACAATTATCCTGTAACACTATCATATCAAAAACGTTAAGCTATCCTTTCCATTACAGCACTTAAATAGTTGAGGGAAGTTCTCAAGACAGGTGATCTCCCTGCTTACTTGAAGGGCTAAATATTACGGCTTTCATCTAAATTCTTGCGTGTTTAGCAAAACCCAGTGGTGAAACCTGCCATGCAAACACCAAAACCCATCCCACCAAAGCGGGGTGAAATTGTAATCTGCACAGTTAAGTTTTGTCACAGCAAATTCCTGACCATGGAATTACAGCCCTCCAGCTTTCAGTTCTTTTGCTATTCCTACCTCTGTCAGTTCTTGCTCACTGACACTGGAGGTGGCACTGGCTTTCTTCCCTGAAGTCTGCTCACTGTCGGATCCGCTGGCATCCCCCTTAGCATAGCTGTGGACTGTGAACACCCCTGCTGGCCCAGGAAGAGTTCGTTTTGCCAACAGATCAGACGATTCAGAGTCTGAGGAATAGGCAGGTGAGCTGGACTGAACACTGCATGTAGCACTCTGCTTTGAAGCTGGCAACACTGAAGTGGAATTTGAAGCATGTGAAATGGAGAGATCCAGTACAGCTGATTCCTGTTCTTCTTCCTCCTCAAGCTTCACCGTTTTCAATTCTTCAAATTTGGCCGAGTCCACGTGATCTAGAAGAAGGGATATACTGACTTTTTCTGATGTCTGGCAGAAAGAGAACATTTGTGCAACTATTTGAACAAAGCCAAACACAAAACCAAACTACTACACACAAAAAAGCAACAGTATATCATATAAAGAGTAGATAATTAATTCAAACACCTATAAAGTCATAGATGTCTTAGTCAGAGACAGAAAAAAAGCTCATTGCCTCTCCTATCTCAAGAACTAGGGTATATAAAATAAAACCAGCAGACAGCAAGATCAAATCAAACAGAGATGATCCTTTATACAGATGTGTATGTAGCTAAAACAGCCCAACTCCTGGCCACATGTTGCCGTGTTTAAGTTACAAATGCTCATGGAAGACTTACTAGAAAACAAATACAATCCCACAAACCAATAGATTATTAAATACGAGCCGAAAAAGCTGGAAAACAAAATACAAGAAGGGGCATCATTTATGTTTTCCCTGTTCTTGTGTTGTTCCACAGCCCCTTGCTCCTCCCCTAATAGCAAGGATAACTCATCTGTTACAAGCCACACAGATTTTGTCCAGCCTACTTATTACAAAATAACAAGTAACACACCTATAAAGCGTATCAGACCCACAGTACCAGGAAATGCGCATATGTTTTACTAGTCAATCCCTATAAACAGGTCACATTGCCTAAGAGAGATACAAAGGACCTTAGATTCCTGAAGCATCCCACTATTTCTGTATGCAGGCAGGCAAAATAGAGTAAAAATCAAAAATTAGAAAATGGCAGTATTTCAAGTGTTATAACACTAAATTTCTGAGGTGCTAGCAATGGCTCTGACAAACCAGTGTCTGCTTTTTTGGACACAAAATCATCCTACCAACTAGCATCACTGAACAGTGCCCCAGACAAGCCTGGCATACAGTTACCTGGAAGTTTGAGCCTTTGTTCACCTTGCTGCACAAATTCACTCGTGGGCCTCTCACGAGGCTCTGCCATGTCCGCTTCATACTGTGTGGAGCTCAGCTCCTCCTTAGGGAAGGCCTCACTCTCACTCACCTCCTGAGGCACTTCCAGGCAGACTCTGTGCCTTTTTGTTCCTATACGGTGCTTGGGGATGCTGCAGAAGACAAATCCCTATGTCAGGTTAGCAAACACGTGAATGTGTTAAATTTCTGTGTGAATGCATAAAACACAGTCTGGTTTGGATCAGTGTTTTATGAGACAGTCTCTGGAAAGCTAAAGAGTTTCCAAATTATTCTGAAGTGTTTTCTTTGCCTTTACAGAGGAAAAGTCAGTAAACCCTAGAGATGACTTCTCAGCACGTTAATTGTGTATTAAGGTAGCTATGCGATAGCCAGGCATTCTTTACTTAAACAAAAAATCCCCTCCAAACAAATCGCACCACCAACAAAAAAAATGCACCACTGAAGATAGCTTTAGGAACAGTAGATGGCACTGACTGAAAAAGATTTAACTGCAAAATGTAAGATGATGAGTCTATTGACCTTTGGCAACCAGGAACTGCACACCAATGCCACAGCTTGCAGCATGTGGGAACCAAGGCTCGTCTCCGGCTGCCCTGGAGGCTCAGGGACCCGGGCAGGGGGCTCAGAGACCCTGGCACAGAGCCCAGAACACCTGTGGTTTGGATTTTAGCCCATGGGAACAATTGCCAACCTTAAAAGAAGAATTATAGGTCACAAGAGTTTAAATAGAGTAGTAATAAGTTTGTCACAGG